>WJEZ01001311.1:0-18345 GCA_009869925.1 Thalassaphorura encarpata | reverse complement strand
TGCCTTTGAGCTAGACCAATGTAAAGCAATTTGATCTATTTTGGTTCAATTTCTTAATTTACAGCCAAATCAAAAGTCACATTGTCCTAATAAATCTCACCGCAAAAGCATACCATACGATTTTATGTACTTTACCATATTTTCCAAGTCCGTCCAAATGTATTTAATTTATTTGATTTTCCACGAATGACTCAGGTAGTTTGTGATTGAACATAGTGGACATTTCTTCATAACTTTTATCACTATATCTGATTTTATGGTTGAATGGTACAGAGAAAGCTAACTTGGCTTTCCCTTCCTTTTTGATATCCGAAAATCAGAGGCAGAGAAGAGCATGACGAGCAATCATTGGATTTGAGGGAGAAATGGGAGTAATGAAAAGGAAGGGCAAAATAAGGACTTAGCCCAGAGAAATGAATACATGAGGGGAGAAACGAGGAGAAAAAGATAAGCTTCGTCTCGCATCAACATCAAGCTAATACTAATAATAATAATAATAACAATAATAATAATAACGTAATATGTGTAGTGCATTGCATTGTGTTGAGAAGATTGCTCTCATGTTCATTCATATGTTTTCCTCGCAATTTTCTCTCTTCCTTCCTTCCTATTTAGAAAGGAGAAAGAAGACTAGAATTAACTGGTGGCGGAGAAAGCAGAAGATCGTTTCCCTTTAGGGGAATTCCTTTCTCCCAGTTCCTTCCTTCCTTCAATTTCTCTCTCTGCTTTTTCCTCTACTCTCTCTCTCTTAATGCTACGGGCCCATAATACCTCAAGGTGCTTTTATTCATTTCATTTGGCACGCCGAACGCCTTTCACACTTATCTATATCTCGAATCTTCCTTCCTAGTTTTGGTTCGAGGGGTAGTCCATAAACACATATTAAGATAAATAATGTAGTAGCGGTAGGAGCATGCGGAAATTCTTGTGGCATCTCTTCCGTTTTTCTCGCCTTCATTCTATTCACGTATTAGTGAAGGATCATTAAGCTTCTGAAATGTTTCCCTAAATATGTGGAGGATATAGACAGTATTTCTACAATGTAGCAAGGCTGGCAATTGCAAGGAGTTTAGCTTAGTTTAGCTTAGCCAGGCACTCTGACTATAGCCACACATTGGTGATCAGAACAGGCACTAGGCACTTGGAAAAAAGAGCCCAAGCTCTTCTTTTTTAGTATGTCAAGAAATGCAGGAGTGTTTGGATAAAGAGTTTTTGCAAGACTGAGGAAGAAGATGGCTCTTAGCAATCCTTCTGCTTTTCTATCCTCTCTGCATTTGCTGTTATCACCTGGAGCTATAAAAAGAAATAGCAAAATACCAACTGAAGAGTCCTGCTCTGCTCCTTGGCCAAGCCAAGTCATCGCCAACCTCTTCATACTTTATAGTTAGCCGATAGCAGTAAAATATTATTACTTCCATTCCATAATAGGTGAGCAGGTTTGGTTGCTCTCAACTCGGACTCTTCGACTTGGGACAGGAACAACAACACGCAGAAATGAAAAGAAATGGGAATCTGGGGCAAAATATTTTCGCATTTGGAAGATATGGATTTTAGGAGTGCGGGCAGTGGTCATACCCATAACAGCCTCAAACCATTTCATTTCCTTTTCGTGCCTGGTGCCTGCCTCAGAAAAAACAATAAGGTTTTGCGGAAAATTTTAAATTTGGGTTAAACAAATAATACAACCGTTATCAGTACATCACCACAATTGCAATGCCTTGTTAAAACGGAGCTGTCAAAATTATTTTATTTATGACAAAGCCCAGGCCATCTGCTTTTGTAATCAAAAATTGGTGTATCCGTTGTGTCAGCCTTTCATGTGTGTCTGGGTAGGCTTAATTATTTTGGACATTGTGCATTGATTAACATGAATTACTGGAGCACAATGAAGAAAGAAAAATAGTTGAAAAAAAAAGTTATAATGATTGATAATTTATTCTATTGAAGTCAATTCATTCAAGATTGAAGAATAAAATATAAATTAATCAAATTATGACACACTCGAGTAGTGTCCGTCATTAGAATTTTCTGCCGGGATGAGCTGATGAGTTGAGGATCTGGGTGGCTTGGCTTGTCTACCCTAGCCTATTATTACAACGTAGCTGTACGCTGGGCTAAAGAGTCCTGCTAGCAATAAATGCAAAAACACGATTCATTTGTCAACTCAATTTGTAATACTTAAGTTCTAAGCCGAATTAATGACAGTAGTTGCTTGCTACTTATTTCCGGAAACTGCTGTGTCATGAAGTCCATATAGGACATAGATTTGTATTTGCATTAGAAATATTCCTCAGAGAAGAGATGACAATGCAACTAAGCACTCGCGTATAGTTGGGCGTAGATGGGAATTATAAATTGTGTGAGAATAGTTTCAGCTGGAAGGATTAAGGCATAGTCTAGAAGGGACAGTAAATAACCGCACGGTCAATTGCTCTTCATACCACTACAGTTACATCCCATGGTGTTCAAGTGCCTAGTTTCCTAATACGGGTGATTTATCAAATCCTTGATGATTTCACTGTCTCAAGCCTAATTATTAAACCAACCGACACTTTCTCCTACTTAGTTCTTAGACTAATGACAATGACATGCGGGAACTGAACAAGATATGCGTAGGCTTAAGCATAGCATAGCGTCCTATAAGGATTAGTACCATTACAATTATTTATGACTAGGAAAACCCCGCCAGTTTTAATTTTTCCATTTTTTCCAGAAAACCACAAGGACGACTTTCGACCTTTTAAACCTACTGACCTTAGAATATAATTTCACAAAAGTTTTGCAGACAACAATGATAAAACTTGTAAGATTTAAACCAAGAATGTCGAAATACTTGTTTGCTTTAATTAAACCCTTCCTTTAACTTTCCAGCTGGGCCAAGATGAGGATAGATAATCGTGAGATTTTGGGAAGACGCATCTCTGGTCTTTGTCTTAAGAAGGACAAAGAATGATAAGGATGAAGGATAAGGGCGGTCGTGTGCCTCCCCATGCACATGCTGAGATGCGTTTGTTGTGAACATACATATTGTATGTAAAGTAAACCTTTATCCATCAAAGGGTTTGAACTACATTGTTTTTGCTTGTGCTTGCTTGAATGCCAGCCAGAGTCCATGTACGTACATACATTGGAGGGAGGTATTAAATTAGCTCTATTGTTTAGTCCAGCCTATTGCATTGTTTTCTAAAATGAAGAATAGAGTAACATGTTCCTCCTCATAATTGCCCTCTGTTATTATGTGTAAGGGTTCTATCACTTCACTTGAATCCTTGCCTCTATGGATGATATGGAGCAGAAGATATTGATTAAATATCTTGAAGTCATGCTTGCATGCATAGCACCCATCCATCCATTCATGATGGTCCTAGTGCTCTAGTCCGTCTATTCTTCAAAACCCGTCGCCCGTATAACAAAAGCTTAATTATTTAAGGGCTGCTTGAGCACCACCACCACCAGGCAGGGCTCAAGGGTTTTCCTCCTCGTCTTTTGTCATATCAAATGACTGCCCGCGTCATGGACCCGGTTCATCCATCACATTCATTGAGTGTCCCTGTGTCTTGTCATGTCACGTTTTGAGTTTTGTCATCTCACCCAAAAAGAAAGGATTAAACCCGGACGGATTATAAACTGACTGGACAAGGTAACTAGGCAATAACAAAGTACAACCACGTGTATGAATTTTATACGACTGTTTGCGTGCGTAAAAGTGTGCCTTACTTATTTTAGGAAAATTGTGTTCTACTATTATTAAACTTGGTTCGTAAAATTGATACACATTCTGCTGCTATAAGCTAAATGTATGCTATTTTGTACTGAACAAATATTTAACCAGACATAATACTATACTTTCCATTGACATTCATGAATAACTCATATGGGTGGACTTGGACTAAAACTTTCACTTCATCAAAACACTCGTACCTGTCCCATTTTATTCAATTGTGGGTTGTGCTCTGCTCATTGCTTGTGCGTGCCCCTGCCCCTATGACTCAAACTTGAGCTAACGAGATAATAAACTAACTGCACTTCAAAAGCACCCTCTCATATCATAATCGTAAAATAAATTATCTCAAGTGGATTTACAGTCCGAGTTCACTGGCTTGCTTTGCCGTCCGTGAGTCGTAGCCATACAAGTTCATGGTTCTTATTACTAACTACCATCTCACCATGCACAGACGAACGAAGAAATTAATAAAAAAAGGTTGTTTAATCACGTTGATCACTTAACCCTTTGCTGAGCAAAGCAAAGTACAACCGATTCTCTTGCATGATGATGGGGAAGCAAAATCCCTCGTTAGCGGGTCGTAACAATTTCAAACCCCGGTTTGTGTACTTTTCCCCATATATGCAGTGTAATTGAAATGATTCTGCTATATTTCAAAACTCCATTTACACTAAACATGACACGGAGTGGCATGCATGCGTGTTATTCCTTGTTTTATGAATTAACATAGAGTCATTTATTTGGCGGGCACCAGGTAAGAAATCTTCCGGTCAGGTCTGCCAACAATTCTTCATCATGCATAGTAAATGCGGGTAGTGAAGTGAAGTACCTTACCTATGAGTACTTCCACTTCCATTTACTTTTTCTCCTTATTCATACGTACCATCTTAACTCAAAAGAATAATAAATATACAATATCTCATCTGTTCTTCTCTCCTCCCTTCGTGCTTGCCCTAATTTAGTAGTCTCTCTACTTATACTTCCTGCATATTTCCATAGTGCACTTGCACTGGACAAAGCTTTCCTTGTCAGATAGTCCCAACAACACCCAACGTATCAGTTACTTCTTTCTCCCTTGGTGTCTGTAAGTCAGTTAAAAACGCAGGAAAGGAAGTGAAACTACTTTACAATTTGTTTTATTTTTTGAGTACCACCAAGTCAAAGTACCTTGGTGTCTGAGCCTAGTCTGTTACTCAATCCTCTCGTCCCGGTTCCTTTCATCAAGAACCATTTGGTCTCTGTCTTTCTTCGACCCGGCCAGACCTTACCCGGGAGCTCCTAGGTCCCTAAACTCATTCATTTGTTTATTTATGTGCCTGGAGAGTAAAATGAATTCCCACATCCAACTAGGACGAGTACATTACCCCAAAAATCCTCCGCTCCTTACCGTAGGTGGGGCGGAATGTAATACACTACCATGGCGTGGCATGGCCGGACAATGTACAATACATAAGCCAGCCAGCTGAAGACGATAAATTATTAAAAACAAATTGATCATCTGGACAATTCCATAGCACACAGTACAGTCCTATCCAAAGCCAAGCCCTATCCCACGCCTTTCCGTACACACTGACTTTGCCTTGCCCAGGTTCAACAAAACAAGGCAATTAGCTATACAGCTTACGGTGTCCATGTTTATTTAATAACTTTAATGTTCAATGCATAAAACTGCCCATCTGCTATTCGCAAAATGCTAATAGTATGGATGCTTAGCTGCGGGAGTGAGTAGGATTAGTGTGAATATTTCAAATTCTCTTGAGGATAAGTGAAAATCCCATTGCCATCTTGCAAATGCAGAGGCATAACCAAGTCAAATTTACCTAAAATAAGCTACCGCATCCCACTTCTGCAAAATTGCCAATTCCGCATTCATAATTTAAAAATTAGCTTCGTGGGCTTTATGAATATAATGAAACAAATTGAAATGGAGGCTGTGCCTATGCGGTTAAACAGGAGATTTAAAAAAAAACATGAGATTAGCTCAGACTAACAAAGCAATTTTATTGCATGTTCATTTTTTATAAGAATAAATTAAAAACTCATAAATATACAATTATCCTGTCTGGTTATATGTATTGGTGCAGCAGAATTACAACAATGTATATTATGAGACGCCTTGCTCGGACATTATGAACACATTATTGCAATGGCAAGAAAATAAATACACATATTTTATACATGGATGTTGTATAAGGAAAATTTATGGAGGTCTTTCCACACGTTTTTGGCGATTTGTCTACTAACTCTCAATTGTAGTCAAAATGAACTTGGAAATTATGACTTTTTAGTGAAGGACAAGGCAGCAATAATGCAATGAGTGTGGAGGAACGTGTGCATCAAAACTAAAGGAGGACTCTGAGTCCTACATGGCATTTTTTTTACTTGTTTGTAAGTTGCAAAGCTTGATTTTTTTCTTATAAAGGAGACCATCTTCTTTTTCTCTCTCTCTTTTCATGTTATTCGACTGGTAATGTAATATGAAACCTTTAAATGCAAATAATGTGCATAGCGAATGTGAAAATAAAAGGGTGGGACCCAAGAAAATCTAGTTTTGACAATTAAATAAATAAATAAGTAGATAGCAATTGCAATATCCTTGTCATTCCTTTATCCTCATCCCAAATCTCAATGTCAGAGAAGAGTTGGTAAAACTCTTTACTTTACTCTTCCCACTCTATTCAGGTGGTGGAAATGTTTTCGCAAATTTTAATGAAGAAAAACTCAACTCAATAAACGGAGCAAGAGCAATATTTTATAACTAATCAATGAACCTTGTCCTGTCAATTTGGCAAAGGTCGCAAGTGCGAACATGTGTTAAAAATGTAATAAAACTATAAACCATCTTCTCCAATCCTTCCCATCTTAATAATTGCAAAAAAGAAACAAGAGAAGAAAACAAGAAAAATGTATCAATCTGATCAGATTGGCATCACAAGACAGAAAAAAGACATTGGGTTGATTAGCATATCCATTATAGTAATTTGCAAATAATCGCAATCACATCATAAGACAAAAAGTCAATTTCCCTCACTCCGTGCTCCTGGGATAATTGAGGTCCATTCCACCACATTAGCCTTATAAGGAAATCAATTAATTATTTGAAGGATTTGACTTCTGTGAGTCAATCTAATCCAATAGAGACAGGACGTGCCGTGGGATGGATGATTGACTTGCATCGATTTAAAACTACATTACACTTAATAACCACCCTCGTCCTTCTCTGCAAAACCAAACCAATTCCTGCTTAATACGTGCAATCAATGAATTTTTGAAACTTTCAGCCTCAGCAATGCACAAGGAAACAAATGACGATTGTTTTTCAAGTACTTTGCAAGCTTCATTTATTATCTAATGTGTCACTCCCACTTTTTGTATGTATGCGTATGGATGGTTTCCGTATTTTAAGTACATATAAAGGAAAAAAGAGTCATAAGCAATTTTCGCAAACCGGCTGGCTGGCTGTTGCAGAAATGTCCTTTTGAGCCAAAGTCAAAGGATTTTTTTCACATGTCTGATGTTTGGTTAAATATCTCTCCTTTTCTAATGATGCGTTTGTAGCACATCAAGTCCAACCTTCAACTTAGCATTAGCACAGCATATGGCATATACCACATTCCGTATCGGCGGAAACCAGTTTTATATAAGAATGAAATCTTTCCTTTACTTCTTTGCCCTCAACATTCCTCCGCGTATTATTTATTGAAAAAACCAATGAGTACAACAAATCTCGTGTTCATGGAATTAAAAAGCCGGAAAATCTTAGGGCGGGAGGATTATATAAAAATCTGAGGTGCTCGTGCATTCCATTAAATTGGGCGGCGGCATCCAGAGAGTGACATTTAATATCCTACTAAAAGGTTACGATATGAAAATGCCCCAGACTTATGGAGCATTAAGGAATCCCATTCACACAATGCCAATCCAATCCGACCACACAGGGACCGATTTGATAGGCCCAGCCATGGTCAATAAGACCTGCAATTGAAATGCATAGGAGAATACATCCTTAACTTTGTCTAAGCAATACAACTTCAAATTCAACTATAAGCAAAGGGAACCTGTGGTCGCTATCAGGAACCTATAAATTTTTAGTTACTTTCTTTTCCCTTAACTTCATGATTTTTAATTCATGGGAAAAGAAGTAATGTTATCCTGGTCAGTTACGGTACGGTGTATGCCGAATGCCGCCTGCACTTTAATTGATCCGTCACGTCACGACTTTGACCGCCGCTTTTTAATGTCCCTAACCAGAACTTGGGAGCTGTGGATTGAACCTTTTACAAATTTACAGTCCGGCTTAACCTTAACTGCCAACAGCACTAAAAGGCAGTCAAGCCGACAGCTATTTTTTAATGTCACCTCCGTACCTCACTGGACCACTTTTGTGCCTGGTGCGAATGTCTTTAAGCAATAAAATAAAACACGTCAATTTATGCATAGTGGTGTGATTAAAGAAGTAAATAATCCTCACTCATTCCCTCAAAGCAAGCTCAGGTGGGTCGCTCACCTCATGGTTCTTTTTGAAAACAAAGGATTTTCTGTCATTTTGATTAGAGTGACTGTATTTATTATGTGGTTTTGCTAGAGCTTTATGGCCTTGGAGACAAGGACCCATGTAATGTAATGTCAAGATAAGTCAAAGCGGTTTAGAGACTTAATTCCTTTTGTACGACTGGCAGCTCAAAGCTTTACTTACGAGTTTAAGGTTCGGATTTTTTGATGATGCATTTTATTCACTTGGCTAACAATCCCATCCAGTCACTTAGATCGTAAAATTACTGACTGTCGAAGAGATACACATCTGTATCTACAAATCCATAGGCGGGGGGCATCACAGGAACCTTACCCTACAACTAACTACAACCGCATGACAAATCTTGGGCATTTCTCCTTGGCGTGGCAAAGAAATGTCAACAAAGATGTACGCTAGGAACTTTACGGTGCTAAGCAACCATTGTTTGCTACACCCGCTTAATAAATATTCGAGAATTTGTTGCCCCGGTTTTCAAGTTTACAATCCTCATCCTGGTGCAGGTGTTAACATTATCAGAAAATTCAATTATTGGTTTAATGGTTTATGTTTTATCGAATAGGATTATGAGGAAACCGGTCCAGGGATTTTCGTAAGACCATTTACAGGATTTCCGAACGACATTAACAAAGTACTTGTATCATGTGCAAAATGATTTGATTTTTTGTCCACTACCTAATTCAAACCGACCACGCCACGCCTTGCTCTTCAGCCAAGGGCCAGAGGATAAGAAAAATTCCTTCGAATTAAACATGCGATATCTTTATTACACCGTGTCAAACCCATCAGTGCACGCATTCTTCATTAATTATTTATTAATCGGATGCACCTGTTTGTGTGATGTGATCATGTTCGGCTAAACTAATCCAAAGAATTTTGCATGTCGGCTGGGAGTAGAGAAAAAACTCCAACTTTTGTTTTCCTGACTCGATGCGACGCAACTGACAAAACAACCCCGGAGCTAATGCATTATTCTTACATCACATGATTGGGTGGGAGATAACGCATTATGCATCCCAATGATTTTCTCATCAATATTTTTTGCCGGCAGATCATTTTGCAAAGGGTGTTAAATTCCTTGCTTTGTGGCTAACGAAGATTGATTTTGAGTATTCATCCTCAACTCAATTCCCATCCACTAGCATTACGAGAGAATGCCCTGCATAGCCATTTATTACTCAATTTTGCATAAAAGCATCACGCACTCTTCTTCTCATTCTTTGTCAAAGGAATTGTGAGAGAAAAATGAAGACAGTAGATCACTTCACCTTCCGGGCTATGATGCATGTCTTGAGACTTGGCTGACTCTACTGTGGAAAAAGATTTACATAATATCCTTCTCTTTTTTCCTTCTGTATCCCAAGAGAACTATACTTGCACGTTCCTTACTTGTATGTGTTATGGAATCTGCATGATCTGTAAATACAAGGCGACTGACTACCGGAGTTTCTGCACTGCACTGCAATGCAATGCACGGATAGATTTCACACTCCGGGGAAACTCTGTGTTGTTGGTTCCTTGAATGAAATGAGATTCTTTCTTCCCAAGATGCGATTTGGATAAAGATACCTGAGGAGAGCTTCCCTACCGCCTTAAAAATGAAGAGTGGATGAATGTGCTGAGAAAATGAAATATGTTTCTTGTTCGGTATCCCTTACTTCATTGCATTTGCCGACAGAGATAGACAGGACGAAGCGATTTTTGTACTCGTGGGCTTATCCTTTGGAATGATAAATGTAAATATTGTTTTATATCTTGTGTATACATGTGTGAGACATGTGTAATCCCCTTTCTATCCGTAAGAGGATAAAATTGTATTTGTTCTTTTTTTGTTCCTTTCGGTTTGGCCCACCGCAGCAATCGGAGTCGGATAAAATCATTTTTGCCTGAGAAGTTAAATAAAATATGCAGGGTAGAATTTGATGGACGTGACTACTATTCTGACACCAATTACCCTAACAAGGCCGCGGGTTCAAGTTCACTCACACTACACTGCTTGCTAAGTACAAGTACAAGGCTATACGCACATGGGATTGTTTGTTCCATTGTGATTTCCTTCTAATTTTCTAACATCTCATCCATTTTAATGAGATCAGGAGGGAATTAGTTAGTTTCCTCTCACCGGAGGGCTGCGCTGTGCTGTCTGCGTGAGAGAATTTGTATTTACGCATGTGCGTGTGATTTGAGCTTTCCATTTTTCTTCGGGACCTAATTGTTCCTTGGACTCCTGGCGTCGTGGCTTAGGCCAGGCCTAGCCCATAATTCATGCATTGCATCCACTGGCCAAATAAACAAAAAAACTAAGCAAGCAAGCACCCTGTTTGTTTAAGATGCAGTAGTAATTGGCCCCTTTCAAAACGACTAGACCTATGAATAATAATGCCAACCTTTCTGTAGAAAATTACAGTGTATTAAAATAATGTCAGATTAAATGAGTTTTTTTAGCCTGAGGACAAACAGTAATGAATTGCAGAGAAATGTAGCAGCAATGCAAGCACAGCACATGCTGCACACCTGAACGAACCATGAATGAGTCATAAAATTCCCATTCCTGAGAATACCGCCCAAAAAACTCCATTTTATATTTTAAATAGAGAGTGAATTTGAGAACCTCAATCAAATGGCAGTCTAATTCGGGGTTAGAGATCAGAAAGTGGGGTTGAAAAACTTATTAAATGTTATCTCTCAAAAAACTCCATTTTATATTTTAAATAGAGAGTGAATTTGAGAACCTCAATCAAATGGCAGTCTAATTCGGGGTTAGAGATCAGAAAGTGGGATTGAAAAACTTATTAAATGTTATCTCAGCCTCGAAGCAGCAATGAGGTCAAAGTTTTTCAAGATTTGTACTTTGCTTTGAAGATCAAGGTTTTCCAAGACTTAGACTTTCCAACTCCTAAGTACTAAGTGCTTTGAACTTTTGTTCTCCTCAGGAGAGAAGGCGAAGGCTGAGATCGTTGCGTTGGGGAGAACAATCTATAGTCAAACTTCAACTCTAAGTTTGGACTTCCTAGGCACCTTAATTGAAATATCTTTAAATAAAACAAGATGGTTCAAGGGAGAGGGAGCATCTCAGAGATTCATTTTGGTAGATTGGACAGGGTCTCGAGACCAGAACAGGGGCGGACTGTCGGCGTCTCCGACCAGGCAAGAAATATTTGCGCTGTCAAGAATCGCTAAGGAAGATAATTGTTTTGTGCTGTACTTCTAGTTGTACAGTACGAATGGTCGGTTGGTTCGAATGCCCGAAGAAGGAAGCGTGTTTCATGGACATAAAATAAGCGTCAGGTGCTCCTTATAGGGCCCCCTGCCCCTAATCACATTACGCATAAGTGAACTTTGGAAGTGCCCCATAAATTTGTAAACTCTGCTTCAAGATTTATTTCTCTTGTCTGTGCCAATGCAATTTTAGTGGACTGCACTGCAGTTTCACCGCCTGGCCGGTCTGTGTATCAGGGCAAAGCCCCTGCACTGGACGCACCAAACATTTCAATGCCAACACCATTCCAGGGTTATGGTCCAGGTCCAGAGTTGCAGACACGAAAGGAGATGGATATGAATGGATCCACTCTTGGCGTATTAATTGAATGTTTAAACAAAACATTTTCAAAGGTGACATTTCACAAATGTTCCTCCACATTAATTTGAATAATTTTTTTATTGGGACAGATCCCTTTTTCATTTCACTGGACACGCAGTCGGGATTAGGCAAGAAACGTCACATCATAAATAATCCTAGTGCCAACAAGTCCTAGTCCAGTGCGTTGAAACTGAAACCAGTTTTTGCAAATCCCAAAAAAGTTGATTTACTGGAATTTAAATGAGGAGAATTATTCTGAATGAGAAATTAGGGAGATTTCATGACAAGCTTTGACTCTACTCTGCCTCGCCTATGTATGATTTTCCTCCTTCCTTTTATTAGTGTGTTAGCCAAGGGATTGCAAACCAAATTAACATGGACGGACGGGGTAAGTCAGGCAGGCAGACGACGATGTAAGTAAGCAATGCCTTTTCTGCATAGAACAATTTGGCTAATGCTTAGAAAATTAGATAACGTCTCACCTACCTAATGAACACCAACCAGGACTTGCTCATCTTACTACTCAGCTCAATGAGCTTCGCTTATGGTCAGATGGCAAGGTTTGGGCAGAGTGACAAGAAATAATTGCATAATTTAACAGTAATCCTGGTTTATTTGTCAATTTAATTCAAGAGATTGGATTGGAATTTGTGAGGAGCCGTCAGGTCAGGAGGAATGAAACGTGTGCGACCTTCGACCACTCCTAAGTTCGAGACTAGATTAGCTGACTTGCAATATGACAGAAAGTTAGCCATTCTGAATGAAAACTAACTTGAACCAAACTAATTAGTATTTCGTGCTAATCATAAATTTGATATTTGATTCCCTACATTTAAGTTTCGCTTATCTTTTTATCAACTCACAAGCAAAGCATCTTAGCGTTTTAATGGTAGAATAGGCCAAACTAAAAGCAATCCCTTACACCATTACGTTACGACAAGTTCAAAAAAATTAGGCATAGCCCAAGAATACTCACTTGGCTTGTCAGCTTCTAAAATGGTGTCAGCGGAGGTGACGGTGAGGAATTGTTCTTGGAGGCTTAGGACAAATAGGAGGAAGAACGCTGGAACATTGATGGAAGAACGGAAGAACTCCTTACGCACTCTTCTTATACGCACCAGCAGCATCATTAGAGGAAGAAAAAAATTCTGTCTCAGTCCGCAGGATGCTTAGTTGTTCTTGTGGCGTGTTGTTCTGACACTAGTAATCCATTCGACACCCCTTTTAGTTCAGTAAAAAACAAAGTATGCGTATGAAGTTTGTAAAACTTGGTCCTTACAGGGGAATCTTCCAGTGAGTCAGGGATTATTTGGGAACAAAGTCTTTTCACAACAAGACACATTTCAAAAAACAAAACCTGATCTAGCTTATGTTTTTCTAACACTTCACTTGAATGAGTTAACTAACAATTGGTTATTTGGATGATTTCCTAATGTCTATAGGGTATATCAGATGAAATGTTTATGTTGTGAGGTCCACAGGGACGTTGATATGGGCAGTTTCGTGCTAGCGCTAATTTCATGGGTGATTATGATGAATTTCCCTGTCGACATAGCTTTCTGCTTCATCTTTGTATTTTGTAATCTGAAAATAAATTAAAAAAACAACTGATTAGTTCTCTCATTTAATTGTCCACAATTTGTACGAATAAAACGAAACTATAAATCCTTAGAGGGGAATCTTCCTGTGAGTTAGGGATTATTTGGGAACAAAGTCTTTTCACAACAAGACACATTTCAAAAAACAAAAACTGATCTAGCTTATGTTTTTCTAACACTTCACTTGAATGAGTTAACTAACAATTGGGTATTTGGATGATTTCCTAATGTCTATAGGGTATATCAGATGAAATGTTTGTGCTGTGAGGTCCACAGGGTCGTTGATATGAGCAGTTTCGTGCTAGGACTAATTTCATGGGTGATTATGATGAATTTCCCTGTCGACATTGCCTTCTGCTTCATTTTCTGTATTTTGTAATCTGAAAATAAATTAAAAAACAACTGATTAGTTCTCTCATTTAATTGTCCACAATTTGTACGAATAAAACGAAACTATAAAACTACTTTAATAGTACGTGCAATCTCGGTGTACACTAACATTCAAAAAGTTCAGGATTCGGATGGAATGAATAATGTATTCGCCCACCCTTGCGGTTGTGGTTGGTAAGGAACAAATCTTGACTGTCCACCATATTCAAATGCACACACAAGCTCAAGAACCCCATTAAAAACTTTTTCTATAATATAGAACTTTATGAATGCCTGTCACCTCAAAGTTTGCACAATTTTTCTTTCCTTCCCTTCACTTTCTCTAGAACACCTTTCACCTTCAAATTTTTTTAGTCGTCTCCTAGCTTAGCTCTAGGCTTCGTTAAGCTCGAATGCATAATCCATTTTTAAATTAAAACAGTTTGTATCTATGAACGGTAGAAATACTTGTCTTACTTACACCTTGCGTTAAAGTGGCAATATTGCACGTGCATGGCATCCACCTAAACTAATTTGTTGAGCTAATTAAACTCCCATTTGCGGACTTTTCCACTTTATACAAGTGCAATAGGTCATTGGGTTAAGTTTTTATGGCTACAAGAATCCAAACACTACGATGTAGTGTTAAAGCATAAATTAAAACAGTTTGTATCTACATACGATAGAAATGTTGCTGTTACACCTTGCGTTAAACTGGCAATATTGCACGTGCATGGCATTCCCCTTAAACTAATTTGTTGAGCTAATTAAACTTCCATTTGCGGACTTTTCCACTTTATACAAGTGCAATAGGTCATTGGGTTAAGTTTTTATGGCTACAAGAAACCAAACACTACGATGTAGTGTTAAAGCATTATAGTGCAGTAGAATCAACGAGTAGCACCTAATTGGATTTATTCATCCTTCATCCAAATGCAATTTGAGAGCTGAGGAAAAGCAGACAGACTTGCAGCAGCAGCCTCTGTGCCCGCATCGCATCTCTCAAGACAATGGGGTTTACCCAAAGTAATTATGGGTTTGAGATCAGAAGGAAAGAAAAGGAAAGGGTTGTATTTCAACAACATTTCTTTCTTTGATTGCACTGCATTAGGGCTTAGCACATTTGGGGCAGTAGTTTCCCTACAATGCAATGTAATCCAATTCACCTGGATTAATTGCCATTTGCCACCTTTTTCTCACTCAGCTGCTACAGCTATACTCGGCTCACGTCGTCATCGTCATTCACTCATTCATGTGCCGAAGTATCATTTTACCTCACACTAATTCAAATAAAGCCTCACTCACTCACAGTCATCAGTCCTATTATCCCATTGCTGAAACGAGGGAAACAATAGAGGCAATAAAAAATTTCTTTGCCGCCTTCCCTTATCCACTCAAATGTAATTTCCTTCTACTTTTCCTGAGTTGTGCCGTAAGACAGAATTATTGGATAACAATAAAGAATTATAGCTCCAATGTTTGAGCCTTAAAATTCGTTATTGCTTCATATCAACTTGGTTTGGCATTTTTTGCGATAAGCCTGCAGCAAAAACTTTGTGGTGTAGTAGGATAGGCTCATTTGTACATGTCCACAAAAAAGGATATGGTGGATTATGACATAAAAATTGAATCGCTTTTATTTATAGAACCGCTTTTTATGTGTGGTGCGGACAGCGGATTGCGTATGGTCCTTCGGTCATGGTCATCATCGTAGTCAAATTACGATTATGATTGTACATAGCTAGCCATATAGCGGATGGATGTGGATGTGGACAGTGCAGACGGGTTGAACAATAATAAAGCTACAAAGTTTCATTCGCAAAACTTTCCTAAGGATTCTGAAAAGATAACAAGACTGAGCCTGATTCAGGGAATGAGGGACCCTCGAGCTAATCTCAGGATGCAAGATTGTTTGTTTCGAAAAACTCGACACAGTGCGTCAGAGTCAAGTCAGACGGATTCCGCTAGGCAAAAACTCCAACTAACATGACTAAATATTATGTAGTAAAATCCTAAGGATTCTGAAAAGATAACAAGACTGAGCCTGATTCAGGGAATGAGGAACCCTCGAGCTAATCTCAGGATGCAAGATTGTTTGTTTCGAAAAACTCGACACAGTGCGTCAGAGTCAAGTCAGACGGATTCCGCTAAGGCAAAAACTCCAACTAACATGACTAAATATTATGTAGTAAAATGCCAGCTCAGTCAAAAAAGAATTCTGGGTTTTCCCAGCCCTATAAAACAAATGAAACATTGTCTGCTCATCTCTCAGATATTCTTCTTGGAACAGTTTTCTTCACTTATCTGCATAGAGAAGAAAATTACTATCTACCTAGCAGATGATTTTTGATGAATCAATTCCAGGTTTGATTTCTGTAAATTTTTAATTTTTGAATTCTAAAATTAAAGCTCCAACTACTCATTTTTGAACAAAGGAAGCTCGAGGTATTTTTGGTGAATCAATTCCAGGTTTGATTTCTGTAAATTTTTAATTTTTGAATTCTAAAATTAAAGCTCCTACTACTCTTTTTTGAACGAAGGAAGCTCGAGGCCCGTCTACTGTCTACTCGTCGTAACATTTCTATCCACCTCCATGGTAATTAATACTTCTGGGACTGACGAGCATGAATTTACAATGGAAATGCATGGAAATTCCTTCAAAAAGGAGTACGAATCGTGTTAAAATATTCAGGAATTCTAGCTTTCAAAGGAATCAAGATTTTTAATTTCTTTCTTCGGCGTGAATGCAATGTTCCCGTCCCGAGTCTCGTCCTTGCCCGTTTCATTCATCCCCTCGCAGTAGTAGCCAAACCGTAACCTCAGGGGAACCATACTCTCTTCACCGTACTACCAGATATTTCGAAATGCTTTCTTGCATGCATAAACTCAAGACCGTAGCCTAGTGTAGTAATACACTCGCCGTAAAAAATGAAGAATAGTTATGTATTCCATGGCATTCTCTTGAGCAAGTTTTTTGAAGGAAGGTAAAGTATAAAAACGAAGAGGTTGTCTAGTGCCGTTTGCCTACATGTGCCTCTTTACCTTAGAAATTCGCATTTTGCTTCAATGAGTTACTGGCATTGTACTAGGGCAGCTAAGGTAAAACCTTGGAGTGCCAGATTCTTGAATATTGTTATCGTTATGAGCCTTCTCTACTCTCAAAGAACTATGTAATAACATGCCTTAAATCTGACGAGAGTACATTGTTATGCTTATGTAGTATCTAGACAGGAACTCGTTATGAGCCCTCTTCTACTCTCAAAGAACTATGTAATAACATGCCTTAAATCTGACGAGACTACATTGTTATGCTTATGTAGTATCTAGACAGGAACAGAACAGAGCTATAGAACTCTACAACACTATATGCTCGTAATGTCCGGTAACACAAAAAGGATGACACAGAACATGGACAGGAACATTTACAAAATTTCCAGTTTTTGAAGAAAGTTATCTATGTCGTGCTTTGTTCTGTCGTGGCTCGTCAACCCAGTCCAACTTGCTAAAACATTACATAAAATTTTGCAATATTTCATTTGAAATTCCCCGAATCCGAGAGAGCACGGATAAGTGGACGCTATCAGAAATTAAATGAGAATTCTGAATATATGATCAAAAAGAAGAAACGAAACTAAAATTCATCGATCTCTTGATTTCCTGACATAAGCTTTGATCTTTAAATTCTATCTGAGCATGGATTTTGATTTCACTTTGGAAAATATTGGCCAGTCCTGTATTATTGCATTCCGGACAGGAAGAGTAAAACTACTACTAAGCCCGGTCCGGCCACATTCCTACAAAGCGAGTCCAAACTCAAATTCGATGAATTCACATATTCCCAATTTTCAAACGAGCTGACCTGGATGGAAGAGAAGGCAGGTGGACAAGGAATTTGCGTGTAGTGTAGTGTACTTGCTTTCTACTGCCTCAGCATTCCGGTTTCCAGCTCTAGGGTGCCGACGGGTAAATTAGCTGACAGAATTTGACGTTTAAATATCCTCATCTGTCTGATCTGACTCAAGCATCAACTTAGTCAAATAGGGATAGCGAGCCAAAGGCATAGCCAGCTTTGCGGAATGAGGACACGGCACAGTACGGCGCCAAGGTGGGTGTGTATTTTGGTGTGGTATTGCCTGTGCGGCCGACTAAACCTGGTTTTATTAAACTCTCTTCTCTCTCAGATCAAAAACAAGGGAAGGAGCCTCTGAGAAGAGAAGAGAAACACCAAACGAGTCCTTAAATTCCGTCATTCCGTTTCATCTCTAGTTCTTCCACCAAAAGTAAATGAATAATTAACCTTCTCATTCCAACAACCTATGCAGGACTATTGCTGCCTTTGCATTTACCTTCACGTCGCAGCTTTCTCCATTCCTTTTACATAGTTCTACTGTTTTTAGTTTTTGGCAGTGCAAAATGTCCAATTTAGTTTTGCACAGGCAGAAAGAAAGGAGTATAATGCACAAGGCCAGGTATGAGTATAGTGAATCTATGAGTCCCTCAATCCATCCAACCCAGTCAACCAACCTACTTTACCTTTGAGCTA
>WJEZ01001310.1:0-18358 GCA_009869925.1 Thalassaphorura encarpata | reverse complement strand
GGAATCGTTCCACGTGCATTGAGTCAACTTTTTGAAGACCTTCGCCTCCAAAATGCAGAGTTTACCGTTCGTGTATCTCTTGTTGAGTTATACAATGAGGAATTGATTGACTTGCTTTCTCCAAGTGACGATACTTTGAAGTAAGATATTTGTATTTTGGGTTCAGTTCTGATTTTTAATTAATGCCAATTGCCGATTTTTAGGACACTTCGTCTCTACGAAGATACTAATAGAAAAGGCTCAGTCATAATTCAAGGGCTGGAAGAAGTAACTGTTCACAGCAAGCATGAAGTTTACTCAATTATGGAACGTGGCTCAATTCGTCGTAAAACAGCTGCTACACAAATGAACGCTACGTCAAGGTAAATTTGTTTAAAAAAATTAGGCAATTCAATTGTGTGAATTTAGATGCAAATTGAACTTATATTTTTCTTTACAGTCGTTCCCACACAGTGTTCAGTGTCACCGTGAACATCAAAGAAACAAACTTGGATGGTGAAGAATTGCTCAAAATTGGAAAACTTCATTTAGTTGATTTGGCTGGGTCAGAAAATATTGGAAGGTCAGGGGCAGTGGATAAGCGAGCCAGGGAAGCTGGGTCAATAAATCAATCTTTGCTAACCCTTGGGCGCGTCATCACTGCCTTGGTTGAACGTGCTCCTCATATTCCTTACAGGTAAAATATTCGAATTTCATTTTATTTACTATCAATATCTCGATGTCTGAATTTTTAGAGAGTCCAAATTGACCCGCATATTACAAGATTCCTTGGGAGGGAGAACAAAAACATCTATTATTGCAACAGTGTCCCCGGCTTCTTACAATGTGGAAGAAACTCTGAGTACATTGGACTATGCTCATCGAGCCAAGAATATCACAAATCGACCAGAAATTAATCAAAAATTGACCAAGAAAGCAATGCTCAAATCCTACACTGAAGAAATTGAGCGCTTACGCCGAGATTTAGTTGCTACAAGGGAAAAGAATGGAATTTATGTTGACAAGGAAAATTATGACACGATGACTGCTCAATTAGATTGTCAAAATCAAGATTTATCAGAAAAAATTGCTCAAGTAAGATCATTACAAGAAACCGTAGAGCAACGAGATGAAGAGCTCGTTTCAGTGAGGCAACAATGGGACGAAACAAAAGACGATTTGGCCGCAGCCAATCAAGTTCTTGAAGAAACGAGACAACGACTCAGTCAGACGATGGCCAAACTTCGTGAGGTCGAATTTCAAAGGGATCAACAGGAACATTTGGTAGAAAAACATGTCGTGACAGAAAAACATTTATCTTCTGAGGCTGCTTTGCTTCTTCATACGACGGAAGAATCCACATCCAATTTGGAAAAATTATATAAGAAATTGGATCGAAAAAAGTAATTAATTAGGAAAAATTTGTTTATTTTAAATTAATAATTTTTGTGGTCTGATTTCCAGAAATGTAGAACAAACGAATTTGGAAGCTGGACGTCGATTTAGTGAGGATTTGGGAAATCAATTTAGTGCCATGTGCGCTTCACTGGAATCATTTCGTACGGATCATGCCTCTTTTTGTGGAGTTCAAAGGATGAAATTAGGTAATTAATAATTAATTTGCAACCATTGGACTAAAAATTAATTCCAAATTTATTTCAGATTCTTTTCTCCAAGATAAAGAAACTCAATTTGCTCGTTTGTCTAATAATATGACGCATTTTCTTAAGGACTTGAAAGATCTGTTTAACAACAGCAAAACTTTGGTAGATAAAGAGGTAAGTATGCACGTAATAAAATTAACTGACCGGCAATGCAAAGTGCAATTGAATTTTGTCAACAGATTAAATCCTCCGAGTCCTGGACAAGAGCAGTTGGGAAAGAAATTGGAAATATAAGTAATGAGTCCATTAATTCCGTTGATGCTTGGAAGGAAAAAGTTGGAAAAGCAGCAATTTCTAAACTCAAAGGAAAACTCAAAGCTCTTGTTGAGGAAATGAATCAGATTTCGTCAACTTTCAATACACAAGTAAATCTTGATTTTATTATGTAATTAATTCTGTCATTTATGATTCTACTTTGTATTTTTACAGATGAACGAGCAAAATGGTTTGATAAATCATTATGTGACGGCCAGAGTTCAGAAATTGGAAGAAAATAGAAAAACTGTCGAGAAATTTTTGAATGATCAAATTGCTGCCAATGATCATGCAGTTGCTTGTGCAGGAAAAACAGAAAATTTTACTGCAGAGTATGTCAAGGTAGCTCAGGCTTGATTTATACTCTATTCTGACACGATTAAAATTAATCTATTTCAATATTTGTCTAGACGTTTGAAACCACAGCAAATACTTTGATGGCAGAACTTCAAAAGATGGTACAAAATGCTAATTCATTCCGAACCAATGTGGAAAATAACTCAAAATCCCATGTTGAGGGTCTATTAAAATCCAAATCTCAGCTAGAGGTATAATACTCTAAGATTTACTATTTTCATTTCGTATTTGGTATCTATCAAATTTATTTTTATATTTCAGGAATTTACTCAAGAATTACACAGCGAATTGAACGCTGGGAAATCCGAAGCTAATTTATTGCAACATAATTCCAAAGATTTGACCACGCGCACTGAAGGGACTCTGAATAGTGAAATAGCCAAAGTAATTTTTTTACTGATGTTTGAAATTACATGTACGTAGTAGCCAATGATTATATTATATTTTAATTTTTTCTCTTTAGTTTAACTCTACCTATAAATCTGGGACTCAAAAATTAGAGGCTCTACAAGGAAAGATTGAAAGTCAAAACGAACACCAGAAAGAGAATTGGAAAAAAACACAAGAATTCATAACTGTAGAATCCAATGGACGTACAGAGCATTTGAAGAAATTTGAACAAGAGCATCAAGAACTTGCAAATGTAATTTTTTTTATTAACTCATTAAGAGAAAATACCAGACAGGTGTAATTTATTTATTTTTTGTCATTAGGGAATGGAAAATAAAGCTTCAGACAAAATCAAAGAACTCTTAGAGACGACGGACACTGAGCGTGGAGCAGAGGAAGAATTTTTCAAACAAGAAATTAACGAATTGGGTGAACATTGCAACTCTGTTTCCAAATGGGCAGATGGGACTCGAGCCGGTGTTTTACAACAATCCGGAAAATTGGTTGAATTCTGGGAATCTACATATGTCATTGATTTGCCAAGTGGAATGACCCCCCTGAGGAAAATCTACGATTTCCCCAGAAGCCTAAGTGCAACATCTCCTCATGAAAGAATAATTAATCGTTTTACGAGCAGTCGTCGAGCTGTTCCATTGGATGAGAATGAATTCTTTTAAATTTTAATTTAAGTGATCAATAGTTTTATTTTGTAAATAATAATTGTGGCTAATCTAGTATTTATAATTTTTGCTAATAATCACTAAATCCCAAAATCTTCACTCTACTCACGACGATGAGCTTTGACGGTTTAACCTACAAACTTGTCTGATAAATTATATTTCGTAATTATTTAATAATTTCTACCACATGTATAAAAACTGAAAATTTAACTGAAAATTTGTATTCTGGCAAAGTAAATACTGGGATTTTAATTCAATACGTTTTTATAAAGACTGTTTTCAAGTTTAAACATTATTAGTCGTGCCCTTGGCCCTATTCTCGGAATGAACTGCTTCTTCATAAGATGGTGGTGGGGTCGTGTCAAAGGTTAAGCCTGAATTTTTTGAGTATGTCTGACTACTTGCAAGGGGTACGACGACAGAGTCTTCTGAACCATGAGTTGCAATCGTTGACCGTGGATAATTATTGTTACGGTTATTTCGCTCGGATAAAAAAGTCGGACGAGGACCAGGGCGAACGAGAGGGGCATTTTGCCAAACTCCAGCTGGGACATTGGAAATTATCATAATAATTTTAATTTGTAAATTCAACTACTACCTCTGGGCCGTCGATAGTGAAAACTGGTGTGACCAATACGCATACGCATGACCCGATTTTCCAGACGTTGCTGCTCCTGCTGAAGCCTGATCCCTTGCCTTGCCCTCTCTTCCGAACAACAAGCGTAAAGACATGAAAATAACAATCGAGCCAAAATAATAACACCCACGAGAGCTAGGAGCCACCAGTACTGATTCATCCAATTTGAATTTCTTCTAAGATGCATCTTATTAGGCTAGGTAATTTTATAAAAAAAATTTTAAANTCATCCAATTTGAATTTCTTCTAAGATGCATCTTATTAGGCTAGGTAATTTTATAAAAAAAATTTTAAAGGTACTAACATTTCGTGACAATCACATTTTGCTGATAACAGTTCACAAAGAGCTTTTTCTACACTAGTCCCGTTACGTTTGCTCATCTCGTCAATGCTACACATTCTAAAATTAAGAAAAAGGTTAAAAATTTTGATTTTTAGCTGAAAAATTCGTCTTGTCATACTTGCAAATCTCTCTACAACTCGTCGGCCTCACGGGCAGACGCACAGTTTCAGAATTTATTTCATCTCCAACAGTATCAAATGGGATTACAGATAATATTAGAGTGAAAAGTGACAATTCAATTAGCCTTTCAATAATATCCATTTTTGAAAATCGGTTCGAGTAGCTAGTACTAGCCAAGATATATACAAATTGGTTGATTTTGGACAAGTAATTTGGTTTTACGCTTTGGGCTTCACATAATTTTGAGAATTTTTTGTTAGTTTCATCGATAAAACTAAATTTATTAGAGTTCACAGGTTATATCGGCATGCCAATTCTTTCGACGAAACAAATGCAAAGCAGTGAGTTTAGTGGGGAATTTTCTTAAGCAAATTAATAATTTCTCCAATAATTATTATTGGAGTAATTGGGAGGGGATACTGGCTGCAACTGCAGCTGGAAGGAGGATCCCTTGGCTAAAATATGTGGAATGATAATGACCATGGCAGAATCATTCTTATTTTCCGTTGGTGGTTCTGGAGAGTGAGGAGGATTCTGTTGCCGATGTTGGGATGCTGGTGCAGCTTCTATTTGGGGAATTCATTCATTTTCATCAGAAGAGCTTAAATTTTTAAATAACTTAACTTACGTTCAGCCGTTGATACTTGCGAGCGTCTTTCTCCAGAAAAACAGTAAGCTAAAAGAAAACGTAGAATCGGCAAACCGAGAGCCAAGGTCCCTAAGAACTGCCACCAAATCGTTTTAGTCACTAAAGACAAGAACCTTCATTAGATTAATATTTCAACAATCATTTTTTAGAGCTATTTTTAAACGAACGGTTTTTTCAGCGTACATGCACAATCACAGCTAGTCTTTAACCGTTTACAAAGGATTTTTTCCACATTAGTCCCGTTCCACTTGCCTTTACTCAACTCATCAAACCTACAAATTCTGTAATTAACCATTAAAAATTGTATTGCTAATAATTTACGATTCTGGTTATGGCCGTCAGCGTACTGGCAAATTTCGAAGCAACTCGCTGGCTCTCCTTGTTCCTCAGATTCAGAATTCATTACGAAGAATAGGAGAATAAAAGGTGCTACTTTAATTAGCCTATCAAAATACATTTTTATCAAGTCTTGTTGAGTATTTAATATTGAGCAAAGCCCAGGTGCATTAAATTCTTGATAAAAAATTCTTATATATTCTAATATGTATTTAGCATTTTCTACTATTAGTTTTTACAAAAAGTTATTAAAGGCCTATTGATATTGGCATGCCAATTTTATACATTTTGAATATGAAAATGGAAATAGTATCGTGTTCATTTTTTTAAACAGATTTTTAGAAAAGAATTCCAGAATTGAATTTTTCACGAAGTGTTATTAGTGAGCACAATGTCTTTGATCCGTAAATACCAGCTTTTGGGAAGGAATTCCTGCTTCCCTCAAAATCCTCTGAACTTTTATTTGATCGGGCACTGTGAGGGTTTTGCTTTTTGAGAAAATCCATAAATACTCTGGAATTTAAAAATACACTTCAGTTATGAATTATTTCTTGTACAATTTTTGAAGGCTTACGAAGGCTCAAGGGTCCAAGTTGCTGACAATGCCATACGATGCTGTAATGGTGATAATCCGTAGCAAGGATTAAGTATGGAAGGCGAATCGTGACTGTAATTAAAATCACGCGTATTAGAATTAAAATTTTGAATTTGAGCAAAATATATTCAATTTACATGGAATAGGAATCGGAATTACGTTGAGATCCATGATAAAATCGGCACTTCCGTCTCGTGCATTCCTGAGGATAGTTGATCCACTCAACGAGATTCTTTTGCTGTGAACAAAAAATTAATTAATAATTTTGTTAATTTTCATAATATTTAAATCGTGTCTTGTCCAACTTTCTTCGACGTGTTGGCGTTAGAGATGCTTCAATTCCAAAAGTATCGTTCGTAGGCCCATTTGAAAAGTATTGGACTTTTACACAAGTGAATAATGCTTCGGGCACGTCCCAAAATTTAGCCAATTCGTACCATCTACCCAGATACTAAAATATTTAAAAAATTAAAAAAATAGTTTAGTGTGCTCCGCACCCCTTCCACAGTTTTTTTACCTTGTGAGTATTGAAATTTGCCATGGGAGTTGGATTCGGACAAAGTCCAATTGACAAGAGCTGAGCCCGTGCTCCATGCTCACAGTTAATTGCGATGATGGCAAATAAAATTAGAGCGAATCGATTCCGTGACATGCTAATTAGTGAAACACGAGCAACCAGTTAATTAAATCCTATTTTTACCGACTTGTCGAACCTGGGAAAAATATCTGGAGATCTTATCTTTTTATTCCTTTTAAATGCAACGAAATGGGGAAAATTACATAAGGAAAATGTAGCAGCCAGCATATGATCAAGTCAGGTCAATGTTAATGCTAAGTGAATGCAATTAAATTAATTCGTAATTATGTTAGGAAGGAACTTTAAGAAAATTTCACAGCCTTTTAGGACATAGGGAAACTTGTTGAAGAATTAAATAACAAGTAGCGATAAGGAATACACGCTCAAAAAGAAACTTCGAAGGCTATTGCTGTGCACACACACGTGTAATGCATTTTTATTTTCAGATTCTATTACTCAATACACTCAATCCTGTGTGTGTGTGTGGCAAGTGCCAATGGCATTGGCAATGCAAAAATTATACTTCTTCAATTGCACAACTCATATCCGAAATTCTTAGCTTTTGATACGCAATTCCCAAATCTCTCAAAATCTTATGAACTTTCTCACGTGTTGATGGGTCGTAAAACTTATGTTTTGATAGGATCCACATAAACTCTACAAAAATATTAAGATAAGAATTTCTTATGATGAATGTTTGGAATTCTTAATTTTTTTGAACTTACGAAAATTTAAAGGACCAATTTGGTCACATCGCCATTTGATTGTAAAATTTTCGTAATCCGTCCCAATAATCAAATATGGGAAACGAAAAGGAACTAAAATTGCAAAGAAATTTTATTTCAGGCTTTTTTAGATTTTAAATTTTGAAAACTTACAAGGAATAGGACTCAAACTTATATTGATGTCGACGAATACATCTCCAATTTCATTTGTATTACGGAATGATGTTGACCCGCGGAGCACAACACTAGATGGTTTATTTCGGCTTCTAAAAAACATTAATAATTAGATTAAGGTGTGATTAATCATTTAAATAATTAATTACCGTAGAGGTCGTGGCGTCAATTTGGCTTCAATCCCAAACGTTTCGTTCGTTGGTCCATTAGCAAAGTATTCCACATGGACACAAGAGAATAATACGGATTGAGGCAAAAAATAAAATTTCTCTGCCTCGTACCAATGGCCCATATACTAAAAATTACATTACTAATTAACTGACTTTGTTAAGTAATTAAGAAAATTCAAATTCACCTTCTCAAAGTTAAAATTGCTGATGGGTTGAATATTTGGACAAGTTCCTATTGACACAACTTGAGCCCAAGCGTGTTGATTAAAATTAGAAATAATTAAAATTAAAGCTAGAATTTTAATTGAAAGTGCTGGGATGGATGACATTTCAAATTTCTCCAGAATTAAAATATTCATTTCAGAAAAATTAACTATTTTTGTCCTAAGTACAGAATATTTTTGCTCAATCTGAGTTTATATAGGAAGGATGAGAAAAAAAATTTATGTAAGATTGGGAAATTAATTCCCAGCTTGTTATAAATTAAAGAGCATGAACAAATTTAATAGTGTGAGGATAATTTTTTTATACTAAATTCGAATGCACAATTCCCAGGGTCCTGGGACAGGAAAATTGTACTAATAAGAATTAATGAAATTAAATACCAATTATTTTTCTTAAATTAAGAGAAAAATGCATCTGGAAAATTTTTTAATGCAAAAAAAGCCAAAATGCACGTGTAGCAAGTTCTTTATTTCTAACCATGGAACAAAATTAATGATTTCAACGTATAATAAATTAATTTTCCAACTACATTTATACTTTGTTTCTTTTGGCAATAGCCAAAATCTCCCAATTCACATCTGAGTGGAGGACAAGAGCGAATATATTTTTGCATTAGTTTTTTATCCTGCAACCTCAGCCTACACATTTTCTTTGCACTCCATTTCCAGACTTTGCCCGAAGACGCATTGTATTCCCCAAGGGTTCTACTCGTCACGATTAAATAAGTAGAACCAACTAGAATGTCAACAAGTAAAATTGTAATTTCCCCTGGGGTCTGAGCCTCAAACTTACGAATCAGGACAAAAATGCAAAGCAAAGTAAAACCCATGAGAGTATTATTCATTACAAACCACAAATAAGATCGTCCGAGTCCATTGTAAGAATTTGTAAGGGTTTGCAGGCAGCGATACGTATGTACAGCCGCAGGTGGGGTTCGTAGTTGATTTTTTGTATAGTATCGGTTGGAATTGGAATTAGAATCGGTCCTTGAATACAAAATCAAAGAATTTCATGCATAAATTTTTATTTTTACTTTATCCGGAATTCTTACCTCAATTCCTTCGTAATGAAAAGCACCGTGTAGAGGAATCCACTCATGACAGCTACGTAAAAAAGTCCAGTGACCCAAGTCACGACATTTATCCAATAATGTGGAATTGCCAATATTAACAAAATCAGAGGAGAATGAAAATACTTTGGGGGAAGGTAAGAGCTAAAGAATAATTTATTTGTAGGCTGAAGAATATTTATCAAATATACGATGCATGGCTGAATGATGCTAAAAGTATAGAACCATTTCACTAATTTTTCACTTGTACAGCGGCGGTGTTTAGTACTGACCTTTGCCCAATTCTCAAGATACATATCTGAAATAGACAATATAACATATTACCAACAAAAAATTCACATTTTCGTATTTTTTCTTACCCTCAACCCTCGTAAAATATTTCCAGTATTGATTGACAAACTCAACAATGGATTTTTGTTTGTGGATTGTAAAGATATGAAAAGTAAATGTACACAAATGCCCCACGATGTAAATTAAGCGTTCAGTGTGAAATTGAGAATTGCGCAGTTCTCTGACAAATTCTACCAACGTAAATAATAAATTGAACCCAATACAGAGCAATTGTGAGCTTCCATGGGAAAATGGATTCTGCAAAATTAAGCCTTTGGGTCTCACAATCCCAATTATACGGAACTACGCGGAATCGGCTCGAATACTTTGTAACGGAAAGAAAAACTTTTTTGAAACCCTTGCTTAACATTTTTTCAGATTAATCCGAATCTGGAGGTTGAAGCAATGTAAGATTTTGAGCCTGACTAGTCCAAATACTTTTGAGCTTCTGTTTCACACCTACATATTACGCAATAGGTGTCAAAAGTATTCATTTCCTCATATTTTGAAAATTACTAGTCTGGCAGGCATGATAATTAGCAGATCACAATCTTTTGGACCGATTAAATCTTGAAAGGTGTCATTGTAACGCTTTTTCATGAATTGCTTCTAGATTTCATAAATTTTCTTTTGTCACCTCTCGTCTTAGATAAAATCAATATGTAAAACTCTGACAATTGAAATCTCATTGTGCAATTGGCACAAATGCCAAAGTCCAATTTTAACTAAAATGACACGGCCATGCCAGATTAGGAAATAATTATTACGTTCAAAATTTAATACAAATAGCAAGGCTTACAAAGTTTCATTAATATTTCAACGAAACACCGAAATACGAAAGAGCAAGACTGGAAGTACATGGAAATTGAGATACAAATACGCTTATATGGTAATTTTAGTCTTTACATTGGATTTTAATACTCAGACTACATGCTACCTTCTGAATTACTCAAATAGTCAAGTTGAAATAAGCCTTATGATTATTTATATCAAGTGAATTACACATCATACGACCTAAGAACATTTTCTTCAAAACGGACCATGCAATTATTTTTGAGCACCCGGTCGGTACTTTTTAGTTTAGCAGTCTCAAGAAGGAATTTCGTTTTCGCTATTATGCTGAGTGCAAGATTTCAGAAATTATTTCTGATCGTTTTGAAATACACTTCCTTATTTCACGTAACACCTTTTATTTGGAATCCTTGCCTACGTCGCCTGCGATGGAGGAATCCAGGCTTGATTGTCAAATGGAAATTTACAGTTGCAATTTTTGTATTACAATCAATTTTTATTTTTACGAATTTTGTCCGTCACGTGATTTCCCCAGGATTTAAAATTTCTTCACAAATCGTTGCCCTTCTTTACCTGACTGGATATTCCATTGCGATTTGGGTCCAGATTTTTTATTTGCACAAAGGAAATGATTTGTTACGATTTGTAAATCTTTACTTAGAACTTTTCGCCCAATTGGAACAAAAATATGCAAAATTGGAAGGGACCGTAAATAGAATTTGTTGGAGTGAAAAACTTTTGATCTGGTTTATTGGAATTTGTGGAATTCAGCCTTGGTTGATTTATTTTATAAATATTCTTCGTCCCACGGATTTTGTTTATCTCAGCTCATATTTTCCAAAATGGACGCACAAATTTCCATACATTTTATTCCTTGCTGTGCCGAATTTCTGGGTTGGAGCTGTCGTTTGGCTCACATGTCTATTTTTCGCGTCGGTATTTGTCGGCTATATTTACCCAGCCTTATTTATAATGACGGAGATGAGGTCAGAGATCATCTTTGTTCTACCATTGCATGAAATATTTAATGAAATTTTGATTCAGGTCAGAAAAATCCAGCATTTACACAAGCAATAAATTTCGAGAGCCTTCAGCCCTTGTCCACACATACAGATGCCTCCAAATCATGACCAATTTTTTTAATGACCTTTGTCGGGACTATGTTTTGATAGCCGTGAATGACACACTCATGAGTTTCACTGTCACATGCACATTTTTACTTGTTCGTGTTCATCATCAAGTTTCCGCACTTCGCCTAATTGCCCTTCCACTCGATATCCTCGTTGGCTCGACGTATCTAATCCTTACTCATAAAATATTCGGAGCTCTATCATCAAATTTCAAAAATACTGATGAGATCTTGGAAATCTGGGACTGGGAGCAAAGAGGATCGAGAACTACTGAAAAGATATCGATTCTCATCTCCACCCCTCAGAATTGAGATGAGTTCATTGGGCTACTTTCAAAGACACCATAGCATAAAGGTCATTGCAAAATTAATTTATATCACGACGAAATCATTGATTCTAATCGGATAATTATTCAATCAGGGGTTAATGAAATAAATAGTTGAATTTAACATGTTTAAGTAAAGAGTGTAAAAAATTTGATGTAATTTGTTTAACTCTTGAGATATGAGTAAATTTGCCTGGGGAAAGGCAATAAATTATTTTTAGTTCGATGCTTACTGCCTAAAGCCTAACGTTAAGTCTACATTCCATGTAAATGTAAGGGTACATGAACTTGTTTTTGTCTGTGAAAAACAGAATTAGAATTATGACTCCCTTTGTATCTGGTTCAGCTCAGGTCCTTTCTGTGTTCTGTTATACCATTTGTCAACACACTAAAAAACCAAACCGAACGAAAACATTTGACTCATGGATGAGGTATAATACAAAATAAATGAAAATCTATTAAGTCATATTCTAATTTAGAAAAAACTAACATATTGTGACTGATTTTTCAAAGCAAGTCGCTCTAGACTGTTTTAATTGGGATACATATCATCTTTGTCAAGTAGCATAATAATATCTTGGGGTGCCTGAATTGTAAATCAACTTCAAAATCTGCATAAGCACTAGTAATTCTAGACCATACATAAATTTGAACTAAATTTTTGGTACTTCGTTCAAATAAGCTGCTCTGCAATAAATGATAATTTGAAGCATTTGACTTTGACTTGTTCACACACATTCTTTGCATGTTACATGCGAAGATACTTGTGCTCAATTCAAATTATTCAAATTCTGTCTGACGGATGACACCATACATGTTATTTCTATCTGAACTCCACACTTACAAATTGATACAGTTATTCATTATCACGTTTTCTATAATACCATGACCAATGACCTGAGCATGAGCTTCCTCATATAAAGAGGGTTTAACGTATGACAAATTACATCAGTTGACATGTTAGCAATGTCATTTTTAACCTATTTGACGTTGTCTTGCAATTTGCCTGGCAGTGACGGCAGTAGCAAGTGTTACAATTACAATACCCGAATTTAGTCAGAATCCAGAAAAATTACTTGATATTTCAAAAGTTGAACAGAGTAATAATAAATTTGTTTCTGTATCTGCTCCAATTCAAAATGTTCTCGTTCGGCACAAAAGAACATTTTGGTGGTTCGGAAGGCCAAGGCGTCGCTATCAAACGACGTACAAGAAACAACGCTTTGAATCAATGCGACCTTCCTGGTCAAGGAATCGAAAAAATCACATTGGTCATCGTCGTCAATTTGCCACTGGGGGTAGAGGTCGACGCCCATTTCATCGAAAGAGATTTTATGAAGATGATCAAGGCTACGCGGCCATCCTGGGTTGACCATTGATTTGATATAAATTTCACTGCAATTTAATATTACACAATAAAAATTGTCATGATCCTGCCGAATTTGTACTTGTACTTCTGAATTTGAAAATCTGAAAGCAAGTAGCTAGAAAGTCAACTGATTAGTCAACATGTCAGAACTCAGAGCAAAATATCTCATTTACCTTCAATTCAAATTGAAAAATTATTCTGAATCCAGGCAGAGAGCATCGTGAAGGTAAATGAGAAAGGGAGACAACGACATTTGGTTATTCCTTGAGCTGAGATATGCTAAATTTAAGTCGTCAGGGAAAGGAACAATTATTTTTAGCATCACTACCTGCCGTAAAAATGACCATTTTGTGGAGATTGAGTACAACAAATGCACAGAAAACCACAAAACTCATTACACGTCCGTATCCTGTAACAGAATTCTTATTCACTTTGTTGTTTGACTTTTGCATCCAGTTCAGTTTTTACCAAATATTTTGAGTTTGTTCAATTACTGAAAAAAAACAACGAATATGTCTGAGGTATTTAATTTTAAGCTCTATTTGAATGTGTATTTAATTTGTATTCCTTCCTGGCTTACAAACTCACCCATTTATTAATTTTAGTTTCCGGCTTTCGACGTGCCCTTGGGAATATTTACCCGCCCAGCCCCCTTGGAGTTATTGGCCTTTGAGGGGAAGCGTTTCACTGAAGAAAGATCCATCCAGCCGGATGGAAGAAGATGGATGATTAACTGCATCACAAATTTGAAGCCAAATTTCCCGTCACAGCAGAATACATTTTCTCACTTTGAAACAAAGGCTCTGGCGGAAATGGTAAAAGCGGTAAGCTGGACTCACAATCATTCATATCCTGATTCTTCTAAGCAAGTTGTTCTTGGTTGTTTTAATAATTGTGTTTATTGTCTATCTTGCAGTTCATTGACCAAAAGAAGCTAAACATTGCCATCGAGGGTCTAATCCGTAAGCCAACTTCTATTAGATCTGGATAAATATTTCAAGAAAATACATGAATTCGGACTGATTGTTAAACATATCTGGTTTGGTTTGAATAATAACCTTTCTATATTCGCTTCTCTTCTTTCTTTCTAGGGTAATTTGACATTTGACTTCTGTCTCTGCTGTTGCTCTATCTGAAGTCTGTCTGATTTCTGTTGAAGTTCTGTGTTATGTTGTTGAATATGTGTTGTGCTATTGGCTATTGAATATGTGTTATGTTGTTGAATATGTGTTGTGAGCATTATGCGATAAGAATAAATTTTTCCTGATGCTACGAAATTTGTGCTTTTCTGAATTTATTTTTGCAAACACACTCATTACGAAAAAAGAGTTGTAGTGTAGTATAATCGCACACGGGTAACAGCACCGAGACAATAATAATATAAATTTTGTTGAGCATAGCCAATTGATACACTGCAATCTAAATCTAATGCATTTAATTTAATAATAGTTATAGTAGTGGTTTGGTTTGGTTTGATGTAGTAGTAGTAGTAATAGTAATAGTATAGGGCTCATATCCTTAAGGTAATAATAATAATGCAGTAGGGGTTCAGTCTAGTTAATTATTATTTAGATACTCTTTACTTGGATTCTGATTAAATGCCTCTTAAGTAGATATTCCTTCCACTTCTTTTTTTGCCTTGTCACCCATCTCTTGTTTTTTTCCACTGAATTTTCCTGTTGTTTATTCAACAGTTGCTGCTCCACCTCCTCCGTTAACAATTGGAGCTATTTCCTCACGTTTGTTTCGATTATTGTTCCGATTGTTGTTTCTCTGTGGCCTTGGCTCGTATTTTTCCGCTCCGTCCGCAACTACTAGCAGAATAATTAAATTAATTAAATCCTATTCACAAATTAAATAGCAAGGTGATTAATTAATAAATTCGGAGTGATTATTTACCTTTACCTTCAGCCGTAGTTGCATTGTCCCCTGCCGGTCCTCGCTTACCTCCCCTGCCCTGGGGAGGAGCTAAAGTACGGCGTCTAGAATCGTGCTCCTCGTCACTGGAGAATAAAAAACAATATAATCAGAAGAGCCAACCATACTTCCAAAATCCCAAATGTGCGTTCACAATAAAATAACAAAAATACCATGTAGAGTTAAAAAAAAGCATAAGCGCACATAAGAATTGAACAAAAGTAAAGATAAAAAGCACAATTAGAAATTGATAACATACTTAACCTCATCCCTACGATAGTCTTGACCTCTGCCGGGGCGACGAAAGTTTCCACGAGGTCCATTACTTCCTCCACTTCCACCCCTGAACCTTCCTCGTCCAAGTCTCTCGTCAACGTCCCCTGGGGTTGACTGTCTACTGGATCCAGAGGCTAGAAATAAAAATTCTCAACTTCAAACACATTTTTCAGGAATAAATATAAAAAAGTTCTGGACTGGTTTAAACATCATAGCCATTTAGTGACATCAAATTCTTATTTTTCAGTCCACTACTCCTAAATCTAATCATTTGAAGAAATCATTTAGGCAGAAATGATCCGGAATAATTAGTCAAATTACCGTAATGATCTGAGTATTGTCCAAAGCCTCCTCCTCTTCCCCTATGACCTCGCCCACCACGAGCAGAAGGACCACTTCTGGGCCCATCCATCCCATGCGTGTCATTGTTGTAAGGCCGCCGAGACGAGCTGTGCATGACGGTTGTTGGACCATGATAGCTTCGTAATTCCTGATCAATTACCAACTTTTCTTGTCGAAGAAGCTCAACTTCCTGTCAAATAAAAGTTTCAAACTTAAAAACTGACTTAAAAATTGCAACAATTGACCTCATAATTTATTTTTAATTTTCATCATTTGGGAATATTGACTTCATTAATTTAATCAGTCCACTACTCACTAAATAATCATTTGAAAATCCTTCAAAACTTAAAAAATTACTATGGCTAGAACTTGCCTTGAGGTGACTGAGATGATACTCAAGAATAGTTTTTGCATTTCCAATTGCTTCTTTTGTTCCAACAAATACAAATGGGATGGAGCCATCCTCTCGAGGAATTGATGGTGTTGGCTCATTCTCTCCTTTCAATTTTGACTCTTACAACTCCACTTTTGTCAACAATCTCTTGAATAATAAGCCCATTTTTGCCAATTACTTTTCCAACTAAAGGGATTGGGACTTGGATTGATTCTTCATTGTACTCCAGGAGAGCTCTTGCTCTTTTTACTGCTTCCTCGCTCTAAACAAAATTAAAAGGTTAGACAGGCATGTAAAAAGTTAACTACTTTGAAAAACTTACTTCTCCATAAATACGAAACGTGCAGCTGGGTTCTTCAAGCTCAATATTAGTTACCCCTTCAACTCTTCGAGCTAATTGTATATTAGAACCCCCAGACCCAATGGCCAAACCCATCAGATCATCTCGAACTTGAAACTCCTCTGAGAAACTGAGAAAATTGAACATAGAATAAAATCAATAAAACAAATTACAAGTATGGCTAATTTTTAATTTTGTAGCACTTACTTTGCCCCTGTATGCAAACGAATAGTCTCAAGTTGCTTGGCTGCCTCTTCTGTTCGTTTGAGTATGAGAGCTTTCTGGGATAGAGAACGAAAGTGCATGTCTTGAAGGAGCTTCACTTTTTTTGCCGTTTCTTCCGACTGAGACTATAATTGAAAAAAATTAGTTAACTACATTGTACATTTCAACCAAAATAAATCTGACTTACTATAAGGCACAAAACATGCTTGTCGGGAATGTACCGACAGCTCCCTGCTCCAGTCAACCGTTGAAACTCTCGGTGGGAACTCTCGACCTTGGCACTTACCGACAGCGTGTTCAAACTGAAAACAATGTAAAGAAAAAGTTATTAATTTCTGAAACATTATACTCAATCAGGTGAATTTGAAACTCTTACTAGTCGACGATGTCATCCGGAACAGGGAGCTCAATTTTGCAGAAAGTGTTTTTGCTAATGGACGGATTAGGGTTTGGGAGTCGAACACGCCCGGCTTCGACAATCTCCGTCGATTTTGCCTCTGCACTTAAATACTGAATCACGTATAGGTCTGATCTTACAATCTATAACAAAAAACAACAAAATTGAATTCATATGAAAATAGAAAATATTATCAAAGAATCAAATCAAACCTTGATAATTGCTCTCCACCACCCGCCAACATCTGACTCTCCGGGTGTACTGAACACTTCAACTTCTTGATTTTCGACAAAAACTCCACCCGGAGCAGTTTTGGGCGGAAGACGAACGCGAGAAAATGGTAGTCGTTGTTCCGGGAGCACACTGCTCAAAAAATTAAAATAAAATAATATTAACGTAAACCCTTCACATAATCAATTGATTTATTTAGCCAACCTTGACTTTATAATCAAAATCTAATAAATTCGGATTCCAGCAGAATGTAAACTCATTTTTATAATCTTAAATCTGAAACTCATTGCATGAAATCTTTTCGACATAGTTTTTTTGCATTCAAATAAAATTATTTAACATTGTATTTTTCATCACGGCGTAATTTAACAACCAGATGCGCAAGTGAGTAAACATACAAACAGGAACGAATGTGGGAAGATAATCTAGTTAACCTGCCTAGGCTCTGTTGCTGAAGTGAACTAAAGTACATTTATCTTTAATAATGTCTGCGGTGCCAATGTGGTAAAGAAAAGTTAGCGGTTTTTCACTCATCAGTTTCAGCTTGAGCCAAACAAAGCCACCGTCAAATGTGTGGAATGTTGGAGGATTCAGTTTTGAATCATTATAAGCTAAAATTCTATATTCATTCATATTCGCAATATGTGATGGATAAGCGAACTGGCTGAGCGTGAATGAGTCAATAACTTAGCATACTATATGGACAAGGCCATCCTTCCTATACACTAACATATCATATCCAATAAGCAGATTAAAACTATCTGTCTTATCATATCAGTCATTCCTTTCTACCCCTTGCTTTCCATGACCTAAAACGTCCAAGTCATCTGAACTGACAATGGGACTAAAACGTTAAAATGTCAAAATATTTTTAGGAAGGTTTTAGCGCAGACAGAGAGTTCAAATTAAAACTTCAAAATTTTTCCTATCTTTTTAATAAATCTACAATTTCAAATTGACACTTACTTGTTCTCAAAGGAGATGACGGCATGGTTATCTTCAAAAATATCTCGGACAAACGCCTGAAAAGATCAAATCAAGTTAAAACTAGTTAGACTGGACACAATGAAACTTCTTCCGACTTCAACCATGGGTTACAATAATTTGGCAGAGTTGAGTAAAAAAACTACTTTGACCTTTGACCATTTGGTATCATACTCAAATTTTTACAATTCTCGTTTTACAATTGGCGCTCCATTGGGTTTCTTAGCTTAGCGCCTTAACTGCAACAAGTGAATTGATTTGGCCAAAATTCTCGAATCAATCCTAACATCCAGGAAGTCAAATTAATTTCACGTTGTTTCTCACTATCATGCTCTTAAACTTCAACTTCGGTCAGCCTACT
>WJEZ01001309.1:0-18361 GCA_009869925.1 Thalassaphorura encarpata | reverse complement strand
TGTAGCCTTTTTATTGTGCTCCAAAAGGTGCAGCTATCCTTAATGTTGTGGAGTTGTTCTTCTTGAGTTTTATTGTATTCTAACTCTTTGGCCCTTAAGACTTTTTTGTATTCTTTGTTCCTTGTAAACATGGTCACTTTGAGTATTTTTGATTTGTATGCGCTTCCATTAGATTCAGTTTATATAGCTAGGCGTCTTATCCCTCGGGCGTAGAAACTCACCCGAAGCACACCGGGGGAGCCAAGGGCTGAAACGCTCAAATCCGAGGCGTTTCAAATGGTGCTGCTTAATTCCGGTTTGTGGCAACATGAGTTCTCAGTTCGTAACATTTCACTATACGTGCATAAAACCTCTTTGCCAGCTCTATTTCACCCGTCTACGACGGTTTACTTGCTTATTTAGCGAGTGTGACGACTTCGCTAACTAACGAAAATCAAACGGCTAAGTTCAGTCACATATGACCAAATGGTCCAATGAAATGGATTTTTGTGGGAAAAAATCAAATAATAATTTTTGCAAATATTTATTTACAATATAACTAAAATATGGGAGAACTAAGAGTAGACTGAAACACTCAACTTAACTAAATATTATAAAATAAAACAATTTTACGAATTCGATGAATCCAATTTCCGATGAATTGAAGGAGTCATCTGCAGCTGATTCTTCTGTTCATCCAAGAGTGAAATTAAGAACTAAGCTTCTAATAACTAATTTAAATTTAATTATAATATTTAATTTAAATTTAAATACAGTAAAATATTATATTTTAACAAGAAAAGATCCTTTTGGATCAGAATTATGACTTGGTAAAGTCACTGGATCTTTACCTAAAGAAAACCAAAAGAGAAGTAACAAGTGAACTTTCAGTTCACGACAAATAGAAAAAGCTGATGCAATATCGGTTCAAATTGCATAGTTGTTTCTGCTAGAGGTAAAACGTAGATGAGACTTAAAACGTCTCAGTCTTTTCTAGAACTATTGAAAATAGAATTACAAGGGCTCAAAAAGTAGCAAAAACATGTAAGATGTTGTTGTGTATGTGGCTGCGAATGAGAGAATGACAACGCAGGCCACACTACATGAACAACATGTATTTATTTATGTAGTAAATAAATGTAACAGAGCTAAGTGAATGACAAGAGAGAGAGAACTAGGACTGCCAAGGTTAGACTCCAGGCTAAGATTAACAAGTGTTGGGCTAGGACTGGTGCATGAACGATAAAGGGTGGACAGTGGCAGCAGATGGCCAGGAAACTGCCAATTAAGATTGGCATGGGCATGGCGCGACAGCCAGGAAGATGCCAATGTACATTGGCCTGTACTGTGGTATGTGGACATGCACATACACCACATTTCCTACCCCCTAGGATGAAGGATGAAAGCGGTCTGGCTGCTGGCCAGTTCTCTTGGAACGACGAGTCACGAAGAACACTTCTGGTGAAATCTGGGAAAATGAACTTCCGGGACTGGAACTGGAACTTGAAGATGTAGTTGCAGGCGTTGCTAGAGGAGGGGTAGGAACAGCTGCTCTGGGTGGGGAGCGTAGAGGCGTAACCACCCCACGTTGAGGCGTAGCTGGAAACATGACCGTTAGGTTCTGTTTCAAAAACGATGACGTCTTCTGAATTGCAGCTGAATTCAGGAGTCTTGTGTCGAAAGATGTGAGCTGTTAGTAAAGCGTCCATATGTCTTTTGTACTGACGACCAGCTGCATGAACAATGTAGGAGACTGGGCCAACTTTGGACAGAATGGAACCACGAGTCCACTTTGGTTCGTTTTTGCTGTAAGTTTGAACCTACACAGGATCTCCAGGACTAAAATCACGATGCTTTATCCATTGGTTAAAATCCTTAAGTTGACGTTCTTGTGAACAATTGACATTGTTCCTCACGTTAGGCCTGAGTAAGTCAAAAAGGCTTCTGGGCTTTCTTTTCAATAAAAGTTCAGACGGTGATGCTCCTTTTGTTGCATGAGGTGTGATACGATAGGTGAATAGAAACTGTTGAAGAGATTTATTCGTTTCTCCAGATCTCAATTTTAATTTATCTAATAGTTTGAATACATCTTTCTGCTTGTCCATTGGAACGGGGATGATAGGCTGAACTAGTACTACGTCGTATCCCATTTGCAGAACAAAATGACTAAAATTCTTCAGAAGTAAATTGTCGTTCGTTGTCTGACACAATTTGTTCTGGAATTCCAAATCTCGCAATTGTATCCCTTACGAAACTGATGACAGTGGCAGAAGTCGAATTCCCTGGAAGACGGATAACTTCTGGCCATTTGAAATGTGCATCCACGATAACTAGCCACATGTGATTAAGAAATGGGCCGGCGAAGTCAATATGAAGACGTTGCTATGGAAGTTCGGGAAAAGCCCAAGGACGCAAGGGAGCACTTGGAGGGTTATGACGAACTTTTGCACAACTTTCACATGACAAGGCCATTCTTTCAATGTCAGCGTCAATGTTTGGCCACCACACAAACTGGCGGGCTTGGGACTTCATCTACACTACTCCAGCATGCGACTCATGCAAGTCGTTTAGTAGTTTTCACGAAAACGAGAAGGAACCACGACACGAATACCCCATAAGAAAACAAGGGTAAGTTCTTTTCGTCGGATGAAATAAGGCTTAAGTGTAGACTGGGAAACTGGGTCCAATTCGTCTGGCCATCCATTTGTAACAAAACGGATGATGACTGATAATACTTTATCTCGGGACGACTGCCGTCTTACTTGACTTGATGTGACTGGGAGCGATTGGAATTGATCAGTGGCTATGAAATTGATGTCTGATTCAATTTCATCTAATTCTGTGACTGCTGCCGAGTCAGGCAGAGGAAAACGGGATAAGGCGTTAGCATTGCCATGATCCTTTGTCTTACGATATTCGATATCGTATGTAAATCCATTCAAAAATAATCCCCAGCAATGTAGTCGGGTCGCGGCTAGGGATGGACTTTGACGATTTGCGCCGTAAATCGCCTACAAGGGCTTGTGGTTGGTGATGAAGATGAAACGACGACCGCACAATTACTAGAATAATTTCTTTACTCCAAAAACAATGGACAGAGCCTATCTTTCTATTTGAGAATAACGACGTTCCGTGGGAGAAAGAGTCTTCGACGCATAGGCAATAGGTCTTTCAATAGGACTTGTGAAAGAGCACTATACTCAGCCCAACGCTGGAAGCATCACAACTTATTCCAATTGGTTGGTCTTAGACGAAATGAGCTAGAACTTGATATGAAGATAGGGCACGTTTAACTTCACTAAAAACAGATTCACATTGCTTAGTCCATTTTCATTCTGTGTCACTACGTGTCAGATTATGGAGCGGTTCACATTTGTCAGACAAGAACGGGATGAATTTGCTGTAAAAATTCACCATTCCCAAGTAAGTCTTCACTTCACTCACATTTTGAGGCTGCTGCATTGCCATGACTGCTTCAACTTTCCCTGGGGTCGTGGTGTATGTGCATGTCCACATACCACGTACATTGGCATCTTCCTGGCTGGCGCGCCATGCCCATGCCAATCTTAATTGGCAGTTTCCTGGCCATCTGCTGCGACTGTCCATCCTTGAACTTATCTCGTCAAGGTCTTCCAAGAGCACAGTGCATTCGTTCATGCATCAGTCCTACCCAGCACTAGTTAGTCTTAGCCTGGAGTCTAACCTTGGAAGTCCTAGTTCTTTCTCTCTCTCTTTCTTGTCATTCACTTAGCTCTGTTACATTTATTTACTACATAAATAAATACATGTTGTTCATGTAGTGTGGCCTGCGTTGTCGCTCTCTCATTCGCATCCACACACACAACATCTTTTGGCGACGAGGCTAATTTACTTTTTGTCTAAACTGATAATGAACATTTCACATTCAATTGGAATAATTTCGTTTTTGTGTTGGCGTTTACGTGATTTGTATGGAGATTTGAAGAAAAACCTAAGCAATCCCTGTTTAGCGTTCTAATTTATGAGTTGAATTTCTTGCGTTCAAACTATATCACTTTTTGTGTTAAGAAGTAATGGTCTAAAATTACGACTTCAGGTTTGCTTGCTCATTTTTACCGTTCGATAATCTAATTTTCATTAACAACGGAGTAACTAAGAGAAATTGACATTTCTATTTGGAGCGCATTAAATAGTCGAAGAGAAGTGGCGAGAAGAAACTGTTCGGGTCATGTACGAAGTACTAGACGTTAAAAGCTGAGAGAACGAGCCGTGGATTTACGGACTTAGCATTCTGATTTGCGTGATCTAATTTACCCTCCTATCTTCTCCGAACTCATTTCATTGAGTTTTCCCGCATTGTAAAAAGTGAAAAGCATTACTTATAAATTTTAAGAAAATATGAATTTAAAAAACAATTGCTATTCGCCTGAACTAAGCCTGGCGTGATTTAAGTTTATTATTTAAATTTTGAAAACGTGAATGAGATCTGCGTTCGGTATATTAGTGTTTAATTTTTTAGATTGGGCGGAAAACAGGGATAGACCCTACTCGATTGTTTTCTAAACAATCCGGGCGGGAAAAATTTGAGATGAAAGATTGCATAAAGTGAATTTATTTTTTATACATTATATTGGGCTCACCGATATTTCAAATTAAATATTAAATAAACTGTTGAAAGAGTGGAATGTAGCGGGCTTGGATTCGGGTGGTAGAAGCACTAGTTCAAATTAAGGCTAACGAGAAGGACTGCTACTTCTTGAAACCAAGAAGCATTGCTATAGGGTTGGTAAACGATTAGAGACTCGCCAGTACTCGCGTTATAAAATAGTTCACGAATCTCAAATTGAAAACTGCTCAAAATATTCGAGTCTAAATTAGTTCTAAATTGTTTGACTAGTGTTTGAAAGTTCAGACATTGTCATGCTAAAAAAAAACAAGAAACTGATCAGTTCGTGGTATGACCGAAATTCCTCAATAATTTGTTGCTAGGCCATTTTGGTTATTGATTCAGCCGTCGATAGAACAAACTATGTATTTGCAAAGACAGGTCGGGGAGCGACGTGAAAAAAATAAGGTATTGGCGGAGACTTTTTGCAAAACAATTAAGAACTCTGGGAGGAAATGTGTACACAAGCTGAAATCAAGCAGCACCATTTTGGAGTATTGATTGTGAAGCGTGATTGTTAATTGACTTCCTAAGAAACGTGGTCGCTTTGGTTATATTAAATTTATATGCGCTTCCATTTGCATAAGTTTATATATATGTGGGAGCTAGATCCCTAGGAGTAGCAACTCGCCGTGAGCAGACAGGGGAAGCCAAAGGCTAAAACGCTCAAATCCGAGGAGTTTTTCGATTTGGTCAAGAATTGCGACCTATAGGCCGCCGCCTATAGGTCGGACAGACAGAGAGATGACAGACAGCGGTGCTTAGCGCCCGCTAAATAAACAGGGTAAATTGACGAAATGCATGAAAGCAATCGTTTCGAAACCGACATTATTTCAAATGTATTAACTTAATTTTTAGTTACATGGAGCAGGACAAAAGGAAGAAAATGGCAAGGTTAGTGAGCTTGACAAGTGCTTCAGAGTTTGAACTGTCACTGAACTTTTTTGTACAAAGGAAATGTTAGTTAACAAACTGGTTAAAACTTTCCCTTGTAAGTATCGAAAAAAGTAAAAGCAACGATTTTTACAAGTTCGAAGTATTTCACAAGTATGAAGCATTATCTTTTACTATATTAGTCTGATCACGGTCATTAGATCAGTATTTTGATTAAATCACATATATGGTGAAGTGCAGGAACAAATTTGTCAACAGTTGGAAGCATCTTCTTCCAATATATTAGTTCGATGACTGCTGTTTGAATATCATTCTAGTGCAACTAGACCTATCGTGAAGCGCACGAAGAAATTCTGGAACTTTTTATTTGGCTTCTAACTTTTCAACGAAAGAAAATTTTGAATATAACCAACCTTATTGGTTTTCCCATTCCCGAGATCTGTCGATTGGCGTAAAGTTTTTGAAAATCGGTTGAGAACTCTAGGAGGAGATAGATGCACAAGCCGAATTTTAGCAGCAGTATTTTTTCGTATTGATTGTGAAACGCGATTGTTAATTTGCTTCCCCAGAAACATGGTCGCGTTGGTTATATTCAAATTATATGCGCTTCCATTTGATTCGATTTATATGGTTAGGCGCCTGATCCCCAGGACCTACCCAATCACCCAAAGCACACCGGGGGAGCCAGAGGCTGAAACGCTCAAATCCGAGGAGTTTTTAGATTCGGTGAAACGATGCGACCTGTAATGTGCTTACAGACCACAGAAGACGAGAATCGCGCATTTCGTCAATAAGTGCAGCTCAAATAATTAATTTATTTTGTGCCAGAAATATATTTTAATTAAGTCAACTTTTAAGTTAATCGCAATTGTTCCGAAAGTACCCTAGCATGTTGATGGTTACAATTGAATAGTTTTTACTACAAAAGAATTGTTCTCTGGGCGGCTCGCTAGCTACGCACCGGGATTCGGACACCCACCTATATACACAAAATAGAAGTGTAAAAATAACCATAACCACCATGCTTTGGAAAGAACAAAAAAACGCGCTTCTCAGTCTTTAGTTTAGCTGGATGCTATTCATCAAGTCCATTTACACTCTACAATCCTTGCCCAAATCTGAAGACTCTTCGAATTTGAGAGTTTCACCGGCCAGTGTGCTCTGGGTGACTCGTTACGTACAGGGAATCCGGTGCCTACCTATATAAGCTGAATCGAATGGAAGCGGAAATAGACTGAATACATTCAAAGCAACCAAGCAAGATAAACAGGAATCGCGTTTTACGACCAATACTCTAAAATTGTGCTGCTTAATTTCTGCTTGTCATAAACGTATCGTTCAGAAGTTTTCAATTTCTAAAAACACTACGCTAATCGACAGAACTCGCCCCAAAGGTGCCTTTTCTTGATCGGCGTAAAAAATTTTCTGTTCGAAATTTATAGACAAGATAATATATATTTTGTTTCCTTCGAAGCATGGTCGCTTTTACAGTTCCGTTAATACCCGCTTCCAATTGATTCAGTTTATCAGTCTAGGTGCCCGATCCCCTGGACATACAAGGTCGTTCAAAACACACAGGGGAGCCATGGGCTGAAACGTTCCAATCCGAAGAGTTTTTCGGTTTGATCGTAATGTTCGGTAATGTTGATTTTCTATTCATGTATGTTGTATTCATGTATTCATGTGTGTTTCTATTCATAACTATATACCAATTTGGTATCATCGAAGTAACAATCTGGAAGCAACCGGACACAACACATTAGTTGCTAGCATTCGCTTCTAATAATTTGTTGTAGGACTGCCATTTGAATAGTATTGTAATGCAGGTAGTTTTATCGTAAAGCGCAAGCAATTTTTTAAAAATCCTGAACTTTTAACACGCTTCCTACATATTGTTAGATAAAGAGTCGTCTGAATAATGTTGTCATGTAAACAAACTAATTGTGACGCGTATGAAGAAATTTTGCAAATTTTTTATTTTGCTTGTAACTTGTTAGCAAGGGAAAAATTTGAAAGTCTCGGGCCCGAGATAGTAATATACCGAACGCAGATCTCATTCACGTTTTCAAATTTTAAATAATTAACTTAATTCATGCGAGGCCTAGTTCAGGCGAATAGCAATTGTTTTTAAAAATCATATTTTCTTAAAATTTATATGCTTTCACTTTGTTACAATGCGTGAAAACTCAGTGAATTGAGTTCGGAGGAGATAGGAGTGTAAATTGGGGCACGCAAATCAGAATGCTAAGTCCGTAAATCCACGGCTCGTTCTCTCGGATCTTAACATCTAGTCGTAGGAAGTATCATACAGATTGGTATTGTTCTTTAATCTCTTACCGTTCCGTTTATCCTACACAATCTTCCCACCATTCATTCAATTGAATAGGCTGGTTCAAAAATTATGGAGACATTAATTTAATTAATTAAATTAAACAAATGAGTTATTAATTCGTGCCAATTACGAACGGGTGAACGGAGTTGCTCCAAATCCAAAATTAATTAATTACAAATAATCAATTCGAATAAATTAAAAAATTAATTAATGCGATTTGCACTTTTTATTTTCGAATTTATTACCCTTTGGAAAGATTACGTAGGATAAACGGAACGGTAAGAGATTGAATAACAATACAGGAGTGCGGTTTACGCAGTCCGTACAGACTTACAGAACAACCATATGTAGCACTACACTCAACTCACTAATAATCAGAAATTAGTTATTTACATTTACAAGTCGTAATTCTTCACAAAATGAAAAAACTAATTGCATTAGAGCGTTTCAGCTTTATGTCCCCTCCTGTGTGCTACTTGCTTCCTAATGTGGCTGGAAACCTAACCTTGTCCACTGCAAAGTCATCCCGCCTTACACCTATAAGTCACCCTCACGTGACGTTTACGTCAACTTACTTGAGTACATGCTAGACCTGTTACAGCCGCGCTTAAGGTTTCACTGAATAAAGTCGCTGAATTTGGCAACCCTGAACAGCTATTACGTATACTAAAATTTAAAAAATGAAATATTTCATTAATACTTACGAGGGAACCACTCCACGTGTACATCAGAGATTTGGCCCAAACTTTTTTATTCGATGAGTCATGCCCTAAAACTATCTCAGCCAGACGGAAAAGTTTCGACGGGTCTCACAAAGGTCACACAAAATTTTGACGACTTCAAAAATCCAGAAATTTCTTTGTTAAATAGCACGGGATTTTGATATGATCCAATGGTCCCCCCTTTATACTTTTCTCAAAAATTTGCAAATACAATTCTTCTTAGAAATACAATATTTCCTATCCACCTCGTATAATTTTATGAAATAAAGGAAACTGAACTGAATTGAGAGGGGAGGCAACTCAGAAGAGATGTTCAATCCATGACTGTTTCTGATGAGTTAGGCAGAGTGCTGCCTGGAGATTAGGTCTCATATGGGCTTTGGTTGGGGTTGGTATGCGGGGAATCTTTGTGGGAATTCATTTGTTCCTGATAAGACGTTTAACTACGTAATGTCTACACTGGCTACTGCCTGACTGTTGACTGAGTCTACCTAGAGCTCCCGATATTAACATGTTTGTTTCTTATCAAAAGGTATTCATTTCAATTAAATTCGTTTTCTTTCAACATTCAATTCACATACGAGTAAAATCGTACCTTAAGAGACCCTATTGGCAAGAAGGCGCCTGTTCATTTCATATTAGAGTGAACATAGAGCTGTTTGTGATTTCTGTAAATATCTTAAAGTGTAGTCCTAATAAGTCAATCAATTGATTGATTGATTAATTGATAAATTTATTTCACTGTCAGACCGATTTCACATTACGTGATTTTTAAGCCACGGGGACAGTCTACTCACTAACTTAACCTAACAATAAATAACTTAACCCAGCAATAAATAAGTACTTCCATAATCATATGTCGTAAGCAATTAATTTATTAAATTTATAATATAATTTATAATATAAATTTAATTTAATTTAGGAAACATAAACATTGGATCTTTTTGACAATAACCATGAGCAGACACTTTCCCGGAAAGCAGAAATTGATTTTTTGGGGTCTCTGAGAGCACTGGGCAGACTATTCCATATTATAACAGCTCTGTATTTAAATGAACCCTTATAAAAATTGGCATCTACAAGATGCGTGAATGCAGGGATAGCACTATAATAAAGAAACAAACAAACAAACAAGATGGAAAATATTTATAACAATATATAGGGTAAAGGGTACAGGTTAATCAACCAAACCATACCAGACGATAAACATTTGTGATATACAATAAAATTATATCCGGTAATGTTTATTTTCCATCCTTATACTGTAATCTGGCCAATGATAGAGTTAACGAATTTATACCACCGAATAATAACTTACACCGATACGCCGATACACACTCAACCTTGTATTGAAAGGATTCGATTCTGAAATACGAATTGCGTTTTGTGAAATTTGTATGATCATAGCCTGAATGAATAGGAATTCCAACATGTTTCACAGACTTAGAGCTCATGTTGTATTTTCTTTTGTTGCTCATATTAATATGCAATAAAGGCATCTATTCCATTTCTTGACTAAAATAGCACCAGCACCACTGCATCTCAAAACTAGAGTACGCCAAGCAAAAAGCATAAATTTGACTCATTTGTGCTGTATCAAAATTTATTTGCAGATTTCTCATAAAATAATACAAGGTGGATAGGAAATACTGTTTTCTAAGAAAAATTGTATTTGCAAATTTTTGAGAAAAGTATAAAGGGCTTTTGGGTTAAAGGGCTTTTGGTTCATATCGAAATCCCATGCTATTTAACTTAGGGATTTCTGGATTTATGAAGTCGTCAAAATTTTGAAAATTTTGTGTGACCTTTGTGAGACCCGTCGAAACTTTTCCGTCTGGCTGAGATAGTTTAAGGGCATGACTCATCGAATAAAAAAGTTTGGGCCAAATCCCTCCTTAACTCCTTAACTCCTTAACTTATTAATTAATTAGTAGCATTAAATCAGTGAAAAATTGAACGTAAACGTCACGTGAGGGTGACTTATAGGTGTAAGGCGAGATGACTTTGCCGTGGACTTTCTCGTCTCGAGTGACAAGGTTAGGTTTCCAGCCACATTAAATACATAAGTTAAATCTAATGGAACCATCTGCTCTCAGAGCATTTGATATAATTTCAAAACCTCCGTTAGTAGAGGTATTATGTCTTAGTTTTTCTCTTAATCGAAAGTTTTAAAGAAAAGTTATTAACAAAATTACACCGACGCTTCACGATAGATTCTTTGGCTTAGTAATGCCACTCAAGCAACCGTTATCTAAACACCGTGGTTCAGAATCTTTGCTACTCCATCGCGCTGAGGAACTTCCACACTACCCAGTATATGTTTCTGCGGGAAAATTTTATGCAGAATTCAGAACTGGTTCGTTTAGGAAAATCCGTCCACTGGTTTAGGTTTTTTTAAAATCAAAACCCAGAAATCCATCCGTCCCATGCCCTTTTAACCCATGAAGGACAGAAAAGGAAAATGAAGGTTTTCGCTCGTTCACTGCTATAATGACAAAAACCAATGGGATTCCTGGACCTAATGACACGAGCAAACATAAAAGTTCTTGTTGATCACCTGCTTTTCATTCATTTTTAGACAATTAAATAATGAATCAATCCAGACTCTTATCTTATTTTTAATATATTAGCATTATAATATATAATATATAATATAATAGCTTCTTCAAGAATCCAGGAACTACTATTGAACCTCATCTAACCAGTTACCTGCCTACTTATATCTCTACCTGTGTGTCGCAAGCTCGGCTGGGATACTCTCAAATATACAACAATGGAACATGGTTCAACCTTGGTGCTTTCTCTGAAACTCCCTGTCGATTCTGTGGTGAAAGTGAATCCTTCTTCCACATAGTTGAGTCGTGTGTAGGATACAGTGATTACAGAAGTCAATTTTTGCCCGAACTCTGTCATCCGAACCCTAACATTCTCAAGTATATCTACGATCCACTTGCGGACGTAAACAATTCTCCGTAGTTTCTACCTTTTTCTAAGCAAAGCTCTAAAGAGACGAACAACACAAATATAACTAATTACTTTAGCGTGCTGGGTTGAGTTGGGCTGTAGGCCTATTTTTCTTTCCTATATTTCTCAAAAATAATCATTTTAATACTAATTCTACCCCTTTTCATTCGATCATATCTTTCTTATTTCTTGGTATATTCTTTACTCATCCACCTTCCACTTCTAATGTTTTTACCTTTAAATTTCTGATTGTAATCAAATACAACTTCCTTTGAAAGGGCCTCTGGCCACATTAATAAATCAATATGAATGAATTAAAAAATTTTAATATATTTAATATTATTTACATTATGCCCAGTACTCGTGGTTCAATTATTAGGAACATCAATAGAGAGCTGGCAAGGAAAATACTAAGTGTTCTATCCTTTTGGGTCACACTGTAGTGCATTTTTACCTTAACTGATAGGAACTGAAAATGAAGACCTCACTTGAAAATATGACTCCGCCGCAACTTTGCCAAACTGTACTTAGCAACTGCACTAACCCTTTTCAAATATTCTCGAAATCATTTCAACGTTTTTACGTTTTATTGTAATGAGTGGTCGAGCAAAACGATTGATTAAGCGCGGTGTTTTTGTAAATGGCTTTAATTTGCGCCTGGCGGGTTATTTTGGCTAGAAACATTTATAACTTAACCATTTTATTTTATTTCAGATATAAATGTTGCGTCTGGCTCACTCGGATCTTCAAGACGGAAGCCTATAGCACCTCAATGGTTGAATCCATCCTGGCACGACGACTCTGATGATGAAGAAGTCCTTATTAATGGTGTTTGTGTACTTCAGAATCCATTGGGCTACGCAAAATGTGCTACAGAAGACTCAAAAGACACCATAATGTTGGAACCTTCAGCGCCGAAGGAGTTAATGAAGTCAAGCACCCGGCGCGACTGCGATGGGTTACCTCATACTATACCGTGTAACACTGTTCTTAAAGAATCTGTAACTTTCGATAAGACAGATGGAAGTGCAAATCATATCCAGTCGGAAGAAACGGCTCGGAAATCTTTTGAGAAGAAAGATGAAAGTGTATCAGAGTTGTCGGAAAGTGAAAACACAGATTGATAGCGCATGCCACAGTACATTTAAGGCTACATTACGAAAGAGTAGGTATTCGATGGTGACTTCCTGCGACTGATCTTCAGATTTTAATGAACTACTGGTTTCATCAGTTAGTCGGGGTTTATTTGCATATTTCTTGTAAACACTGACCGGACCATAACGGACAATTTCATTTACAACTATAAATTTATAAAATTTATAAATATTTTCTCACCAATACAATTGTATGTGTACCAAAAATCGTATTACACTGGCATAGTTTGACGGTTGCTATCGCAAGGCTTATCCAAATTATCCAAATTAAGTGGGGTGAATGAGATAGATAATTTTCATTATCAGAATCTCACAAGAACTCAGTTTCACTTGTAATCAGAATCATAAATGTTGAAGAGTTAGGTCCATCAAGTTCAGGAACCCGCACTTCCAGATATCCATAGTACTGGGATCAGCCTATTACCCCACAAATCTGGTATATACCCTTCCATGGACCCGCAACTCAAGCGTCCATTGTTTTACAGAACCTAGAACAGAACTTAATGTTAGGATTTGTATCGCTTGTAATGACGCCTACTAACTCAAAGTGAATGGTAGAAGACCTGAGGACTTCTGGTGTTTCTTCCGTTAGTCTCAAAACTTTCGGATTGAAATACGGAGCCTAATTGTATTAACAATTAATATGGTCAATATTGAAAACAATTTTTTCTACAGAAATCAAGAGAAAATAAATTACAAACATCAGTATATAAAATGTTTGTTAAAATAACATATGTTCTTTGAAGAAATCCATGCTGATTCAAACTTAGAAAATATCTAAAGACTCCCAGTCTTGTAGCATCAACTGGGAGGGAGTGGGTAGGACTCATATTGTCACATTTTCCTGGTGTGCGGAGCGGACATTTTGTCGAAAACTATAATAGCGGCGAATTCCCTGTCTATTGTGGTCGATCCAAAGTGGGGATTTTCCATCCATGATATTTCTGCAGCATCCGGATCATCTAAATTTAAATTATCTAAAAGTTAATTCATCGTAGTTAAATATGGTCGAAAGTAAGTAAGGTGCCGGACTTGCTCCTTGACTTAGAAATTCCAACTTTTGTAAATTGATCTTCCATAGAAGTCTATGAGATTTTTTGTTATGACTCAGATTATGTTAATAACTGAAACTTAATTTTACCAAAATCAGGGAACGTACGGTATCATTTAGCGACTTCATAATGCTATTAGTACACAAATATATGGACTACAATAAACAAAAAATACAAGACCAAACTTAACTTTATTTAAGAGGGTTTGCTTGTTCCAACAAATAAGGAAATCTGACCACTATTTATAAAGCAATGAATTCACCAAGTTGATAGCAATAAAATTTCATTTCACCATTTCGTTAACATGAAATTTATCAGTTCTAATTCTCTAATTTTTCAAATTTGATGAACATCAAATCCTTATCACCATGCCTTATTTTACATCAAATCCTTTCTTTCACGGAACACGCTTACCACTTTTGTTATTAAGATCTGTTTTTCGTTGAATGGACCTTTGGTCATATCAATAAATTCATTAAGATCGGTTTTAGTACTCGACTAATTGTCGTTCCGGACTACATATTTTTCTGGATTTATACGTTGTGACTAGACTTAGCAGATTTATTCAGGGAATATGCAGATAAACGATTCATGGTACCAATCTTCACATGATCTCGCTAAAAAAGAAAAAACTCGTCAAGAAAATTAGGAATTTCCAAATTTCTCATAACTGTAGTCGAATTTCTGATATAGTCTTTGGAAATCCGCGAAAGAGATGATACACTTTAGTGTTACCAGTATCCTTAAAACTACAAAAATCAGTAGATATTTGAAGCGATACAGACTTTCCAACTTAACTTCTTTCAACATTGCAAGCAATGTTATGAATTTTTTGTGATATTTATGACTTTAAATGAACTATGTATGAAAAGTTTAACCCTTTGTAAATCTGTTCATCATGTTAGTCAATAGTTCGAAACACTTTGCCTAGTACTATGTCTAACTAATTTGGAGGAGTCAGTGAACCTAAAATAGGTTGTAGTGTTTAAAAATTGTTATCATATCCGATAATTAAGTGATTTATTTGTAATAACTAAAAACAATCGCATGATAGTATAGTACGATAAATCTTGAACTTCTAGTGGTGCATTTACTACAAAATAAGATGTCATAACCGGTCAAATTCCACATCAGTTTACTTCCAACTCATTTTACTTAAAAGCTAAAAATCTGGACATAGCCAGTACTGTAAATATGTATGTTTTAGCAGCAGTGAAATACAATTTTTCAACATTCTGATTGTAAATGTTGGTATTGATTTGTTTAAACATTTTTCACGTGAGTAAATTTTTCGGCAGGGTTTCCGGTTACATCTATAATTCTACTTCTTAAAAATGGATTGGTCTAGCAAGAGGCCCAGGCAAACTTTTAGGCGAGCTTACACATGAAACTTAGCATGCAATTTCACTAAAGCGTCGATTACATATGACAGGAAAATTTGCAGAAAATGTTGATGTTAATGTTGAAAATGCAGATAACTTTTCTTGCAGAAAACGCTTTCGAAAATCTTTACAAGTGCTACTACATATGACCGCCTTTTGCGGGAATTTTGAAATATTTCATTTGTAATAAATATGAAACTTGACAAAAAGCAATTCTAGTCGTCGCACGAGGGAGTGCAAAAGTTTTACTTGTGGGATACGAAGAATTCTATCGAACTCCATTATGCCACTTCAAATATGAAGGTGTGAAACAACTGGACAACACCAGGAAAATATTTAATTATTAAGAATTGACTTGGTTTAATTTTTTTTTTAATCCACTGATCAATTTCTTGACCAGGTTATTTGACATATCCTTGCGGACGAATCAATTTCGATCACTTCCTGTCTAGTAGGAAGTATCAGGCTATACCTTCCGCACCAAGCACCGGTCTCACTCTACCCCTACTAGACTGACCCCTCACCACTGCACCATTTGGTCAGGTCTTGTCCGACACAGTCCGTAGGAAAACCCGAAAAGTCGAGGAAAACCCACGGCGCAGTCACCCATCCGTTTGTACAATGCGGCGAATCGGTGCCTTCTCTTAACGGCTAGTTTGTGCTATCACCAACTCGGCCTGGGTCTTGGGCCTGGACTTGGTTTAAATAAAACTAATTTATATTGTTACGGTTTGCTCCCGTACACATCCTTTTCTCCAGTCCATCACCAGTTGAACTCGTTTGCCCTTCCTTCCTGGAATGTCGTGTAGGCAGATTTCCTTGCCTGTGCATTCCTGCCTGTTTGTCCTTGTAGTCAGCTGACAAGGGACACTCACGACCTGTTCATCGAGTTGAAAGCTGATTTTTTCCACAAAGTACTATCGACCAAAATTACTAAGATTCCCAAAATATTAGCTGCCGGTTTTGCGCAACGGCGCGGTGGCATGCGAAAGAGTGCATAATTTTTCATGCAGTGAGTGAATGGGAGGAATCCCAACTTCTCCACAGGTGGAGATAAAACAGAATGCATTACGCGAGATAGACAATTCATCGCTCTCTCCTTGTCTCTTCCTTCCATTGCTCATCTGTAACCTTACCAAGAAAAAATTCTTTGCCTCAATGAACATGAGCATGAATTCGTGGAAATTTTTTTTCATGAATACCATGAACATGTAATCCCTATTGGATTTTTAATCTATATAGTAAAGCAAAATCAATGCATGATGAGCTGTGGTAACAAAAAATCATTTTTTATGCCTTGCCTAACAATACAAGTCTCCGAAAAATCCGTCGGCGTTCACATTCTGTACTGGATAAAATAGTTGATGTCATTCACTTATCAAGTCACAGCAGTAGGTATGACATTATATTAAAGAAGCCTAGATTTAAATTTTGACTTTGATTTGTCATTAATTTGCGAGAACAGAGGAATGTTGTGCTTAAACAAAATTTTGGGATTATGATGTTTTAAATACTTAATTAACAAATTTCGTTTCGTTGTAAGAGTACTTATTTTATCTATTTGTTGCAATTTAGTATTACAATCATTTAAAATTGTGTTGTCGTACATTCTAATGCGAAATTTGCTAAACATTACTAATAACTCTGACACACGATCTTCCTGTTCAGAGCATAATCTAATAATCCTTAACCCTTGAGAAAAAACAACGGATTTCTTTAAATGTAATAGATGATTAGAGAAAAAATGAAGATATTGATGTTTAGACATAGGTTTCTTATATAATTTAGTCTTTAACTTATTAGTATCAGTTAAACAAACTAATACATCCAGAAAATTAAATTTCTTGCTATGTTCAAATGTGAACTTTAGAAACTTGTGTCGTAATAAGTTGCTTTGCCATGCATCTAAATCTACAATATCCTTAGAATTAACAATCAAAAAAATGTCGTACAGAAATCTTATTATGAATATAATCTCCTTAATGTTTGAGAAAACACTAACTAATTCTTCATAAACTGTAATGTTCGCAATTGAAACACTTGCAGAATTACCCATTTGTATTTAAATGTAATGGATGATTAGAGAAAAAATGAAGATATTGATGTTTAGACATAGGTTTTTTATATAATTTAGTCTTTAAATTATTAGTATGAGTTAAACAAACTAATACATCCAGAAAGTTAATCAAATTCTTGCTATGTTCAAATGTGAACTTTAGAAACTTGTGTCGTAATAAGTTGCTTAGCCATGCATCTAAATCTACAATATCCTTAGATTTAACAATCATAAAAATGTCGTCCAGAAATCTTTTTATGAATATAATCTCCTTAATGTTTGAGAAAACACTAACTAATTCCTCATAAACTGTAATGTTCGCAATTGAAACACTTGCAGAATTACCCATTTGGATTCCTTTGTATTGAAAATAGTGCTGTCCTTCGTATTCTAAAAAGATGAAATCTAAGCTCAAGTGAATCATTCGTCGCAACTGCTGTACTGACAGTTTAAATAATACAAAAATACAAAAAGTTTTATTTTCAAGTTTGTATGTAGCCATGCCAAGTAAATTGTTACTATATGAAAACTCGTATATCTCAAGATCGAGTTAAGGGATTTTTACGAAATTGTGCATGTGCCATCTATATATCTGTGGAAGGTCTACGACGGTTTATTAGCCAGCAAAGCATGCAATGCTAGCACAGCTATTAAACTCGTGCAGTCATGTCTGTGAAGAGTATACAGGTTGCAACTTTTAACCAAATCCAAAAACTGCTCCGATTTAGGCGTTTCAGCCCTTGGCTCCCCCGGTGTGCTATGGACAACCTGGTGGCTACAGAGGATAAGGCGCCTAGCTATGTAAATCGAATCAAATGGAAGCAGATATAAAATGGATAAAATGGATATATTCAAAGCGACTGTGTTTCTGGGGAAGCAAAATAACATTCGCGTTTCACATTCAATGCTCCAAAATGGTGCTGCTTCATTGCGGCTTGTAAACGTATCTCCTCCAAGAGTTTTTAACCGATTTTCAAAAACTCTACGCCAATCGACAGATATCGTGCCGGAGAGGAGCAATAAGGTTCGTTTTGTGCAAAATTGTCTATCTTGAAAAATTTACGAGCAAATTGAAAAGCTGCCAAATTTTTTTGTGCGCTTCACGATAGATCCTGTTGCATTAGAATGCTATTCAAACGGCAGTTATCGAACTAATATATTGGAAGCAGATGCTTCCAACT
>WJEZ01001308.1:0-18361 GCA_009869925.1 Thalassaphorura encarpata | reverse complement strand
TAAATTGTCATTATTCAATCGTATTACTCAACTAGAATTTGACTCCAGCTTTTGCTGATCGTCTTATTCGAGTAGGTGTAAAGCATAAAATTCAGGTGTCAAAGTGTTTCTTGAAATCCGAAGAAATCCGTGACTGTATGATGAAGTGCGGGAGCAATCTCTTGAGGTTGATGTCTCTGATTTATGGAAAAGAAAAAACGGATTGACGCAGGAAGAACATTGCTCAGATTTGTAACACCTCCACACTGTACACCATTGGATGTCATCCCTGGTATGCATCACGTAGAGCAAGTTAACATTCTAAATTGACTTGACACATGACACAAGTCAAGTACAATTAATTAATCAGATGTCAAAAGCCAATCAACCATCCTGTCTCTCCTCATCTACAAAATTCAGGGGTGTTAGTCGATACGAGACTTGAGTTTCAATGCACGGTATTATTCCAAATGTACACCCAATATTTGCAAAAAAAGTAGAAATCAATTGATGTCCCAATTTTTCTAGATTTCCACTGTTTTAAAAGTAGTACTGGGAATATAAGTTGAGTTTGAATCACTCGAAGTAGTTAATAGTCTTTGCAGAGAAATCGTTAGTCTCAATAGTTCCACTAAACCGATTTGTTGCAATGTAAAGTCTTTGAAAACTCTTTGTGGACTTAAGCTGATTGTTCTAGTAAATTTGAATAATTTGACAGTGTAGGAGCCTGGCTTATCCACACATGGAAGATTTTGAAAATTTTTACCTTTGCAGGCATGACTCAAAGGTATGGTCATGTGCTCAAAATTTCAAAAGGCCATAAATTTGTTATAAGTTTAGAATTAAAGTCAACTCTTTAGAATTTTTCTTTTATTAATGTAGTCAAGACACGATGTTGACGGATTTTGGTTTGTCAGTAGAGAAAAACGTTAAGTTGAAGTTTTGAGGCGATGTAAGAAATAGCAGAGTAGTAGTCAAAGAGAAAGCTCGATTGGAATTGCATATTCATGGGCACAGCTCATTATCACTTTTCAACTCATCTTGGCATAAAACTTCCTGGCTTAGTTTAATGTCTTATGTAAGAAACGAAAAATTGTACTTTCTGGTGGTATTAAGAAAAGGCATACTGTAAAATGTTGTCAAATGGTTATCTTGAGGTTTTGGACATTCATATACTTTTAATTCGTATCACTATCTCAAGTTTATTGCTCAGAAAGAATGTCAATTGTATAGAATTTAAAATATCGACATCTGTTTTAGTTACGTCAACGGATAGAGAGATGAAAGAATTTTCGGTTAAATAAAGGTCAGGTTCCACCCGAAACCATTCAATTGGAACAGTACAACTTTAATTAACATTAATTGAGCTGCTCTCAATTAATTAATATCATGAGATCTTATGAATTAACATCAATTTGCGAATCGACTAATCAAAAAATGTACTTTCTTAGATCCAAGTTCTTTTTCCCCTGTGGATATCAAATTTCTCAATTGCGGAGTTGTGCAATTCCATAGACTCTATTTGAATTGAATGTATTGTGCTCGTGGTAATGAAAAGTATACAAGATTGGCGTACTGCGTAACTTGAGATTCAATTAAAGTTCAATAAATTGCATCTTACTATGGAAAGGCAGTATGTGAATTAAATTATAATATAATTAGATTCCGCTCGCTATGAAAGTCAACAAAACGTGCGTATTGTACAAGTTAATTGTATTTGGGACTTTTTGTAGTTGGAAATACAAAGTATCTGGCATTCGTGTACATCGCATGACCTCAAAGGACAAATAAATGATCTCTACGGGTAAAAGGTGTTCAAGACAGATGTTTTAATAAATTAGAGAAGCCCAGAACCTACCCCACGAACAAGTCTCAATTGTAAAGTTGGTTCGTTCATTAGCCGGACCACTGGTTACCCGCGTGGCAAGTGTTGAATGTTAATACTCTGAGGGAAAGTTGCCGTGACGCGTCACATTGTGGGCGTTTGAAAGAATTGAACAGTCAAATCAGTGGACTACTACAATGTATATTTGGCATAGGGAACGAGAGTTGTAGAGAAACGTTTTACAATAAGATAAACTAGGAGTTCGCACTTGAGACTAAGGGAGGATGGATTGGATCAGATCCAAAGCGATGCGCGGATCCATCCGGGGGAATATGCATGGGATGGTTGTGGGGAGAATTGGACAGATTGGATGAATGTGCTTTCCCCTACCCTCCAAAGGGAAAGCAACGGTGGTGGTGGAGGAAGACGGCCTTCTTCGTGACAATGACGTCAGGAACATTTGATATAAATTCACCCATGGACAGTTTTGCCATCCTCAAACACGCCGGAACAATTTAAGCGTCCAGGACTTGTCTCCGTGTTCTTCATCTCTGCCTTCAGTAGAAGTGACGTTCAGTGGCTTCCTTTCACCGCCCGCACAACAATTTCTCTAATTCTCACCCTCAGCCCAGACAAGAATCTTCACTTCATAGGCATTCACCTCTCAACTGGTCCGTAACATTACTATCCATTTCCTCAAAAGGAATCCTTTTCAATTATTGTTGCAATTTTAATTGCCTCCCTGTTCTTCATCTCTGCCTTCAGTAGAAGTGACGTTCAGTGGCTTCCTTTCACCGCCCGCACAACAATTTCTCTAATTCTCACCCTCAGCCCAGACAAGAATCTTCACTTCATAGGCAATCAACTCTCAACCGGTCTGTAACATTTCTATCCATTTCCTCAAAAGGAATCCTTTTCAATAATTGTTGCAATCTTAAGCAGCTTAAAAATAACTCCAATTAATTTTTCATTCATCCACCAACACCTGTTGATTGCATCCGGCTACTGCAAAAACTACTTTCACTCCAAATCATCAAACAGGTAAGTCTATTTTCTTATTTTAAACTTGCTCTTCCAATTTAGCACTCAATAAATATTCCACTACTTTGTGCTTTTTTATATAAAGAGTAGTCACATCATACAAAGCCCCTTTAAACGTGAAAGTCAAAATAAAACAATTTATCTTTCACGCAATTAAATAACTATGGTACAATGAACGTGTAATATTTGATTCGTTTCGCCCCGACTACTTGATTGGTCTCGAGAAGTAAGTTGTCGATTCATCATAAGAGTAAATTTGTATTCGTGGGCGATTTTGGCTAATGCATAAGTAAATGTCAAAATAACAATCTAGTTTCAATCTTCCAATCATGATTGCCCTCATGCAAATGGATTTTTCCTTACATGGAAATGTACGAAAGGTACGGTGGTTGAAGTCTCGAACCTTTGCCACACTTGACTCGAAATGAGATTATAATCCAAACAAATCCAGGTTAGATATGGGCAAACTCCCTATTCTCATCGTAAATAGATGTATTTTCCCAAACCAAAGCCCTTGGTCTGATTTAATCATTCTCCAACATGAGTTCAAATTTGAATTTGAGTTTGCGAAAGTGGAAGAGAAGAAGGTGCCGTAACAAACCATCCTTGCGTGTTGAAGATAAAATTTAAAGGATGGAGAAATATGGGAAATAAAATAATTGAAATTCAGAAAGTGAACGATTTATAAGTCATGTCAAACTTTTTCTCTGAACTTTCTACGTTAGAGAGAAGCTGAGCAAAATATACTGCATGCAAGTGCATACTAAATACGCCCACACTTTTGATAAATGCTTATTAAACACGTCACATCCCATTTTGATATACATTCTTCTCATGTAACCTTGTATTGTTGTATCAAATTCATCTTGAGTTCAGATGAACTGAGAAATTGCCTTGGTTCAATTGTTTTACCACGACTTGGGGCATACTGAGATATTCTGCGGATGCATTACCGAGCCCAGTCTGTTGTAAATTTATACTTTCTCTGAGATCATTCTTTGTAATTTAGCGAAGAAATTCCTTCATGGAACCAAGACAGAAACAATTTTTTGTAAATTTAGCAAAAAATGCAAGACAGCTGGAGAATTCTTTTGGTAGGAGCCATTCCTTGGCAGAATTCCATCGTTTGTGCATCCATGATTCATGCAAATCTACTGAATAGATCACAACTTAATTCTAAGCTCATATTTTGTCCCTTGTCTAAATGGCCATTGTTTTATGCGGCAGCACGAATTGTAGAACAAAAGTCAAAGTTGATTCACTATTTACGTTTCAACATGTTTCTAAAGCCCAACTAAATAACTCAAAGAGTCCCAACCGCCTGCTCTTAATCTAAATGTTCAATTTGATCCAATCTGAAACAAATAAAGTGGATTCTCTAACTTGAACCATTTGCAATTTCTCAATATTGTAAAAGACAAATCCCACAGCTTAAGGCCAAATCCTATTCCAGTATCGACTCGCTCAGCGAAGAGAACAATTGAAAGTTTTAGGACTAGTTTGGATGCAGAGTAATACGTAACAAACGCCCAGAGCATATTAAATGTTTCTTTGCCTCAGTGCGGGGATTAAGCTAATTCAGAATTTTCTTTAGTAGAAAATTGCAAATTCCCTGCTGGGTGACGCTCGGATGAATCAATCAGATGTGATTTGTCATGTGGGCTGATATTGAATACTGTTTGACTGAATTAGAAATAAATGTGTATTCTGTCATCGGATGTACATGACATTCAATAATCAGCACTTGTTGCACTCTATTACAAATAAAGGTACCACAATTCGACCATTGTCTAAAAATAAAAAAGTATAGACTTCAATGTTTCGTTATTTTTAATTCGGAACAAAACGAAGAATGGTAAGATGTCCTTGAAGAAAGGTAAGGGGTACTAAAGTGTCATTTTTTTCAATAGGTACGGACGAGGGGCAATTGATTTTATTGAATTTGCTGCCGCTGTCATTTTAGATTCACGTTCGGTTACTTCTGTCTAAGAATACCAATTCAAAAAAACACGAGAATTAATGGAACAGTCCATTTGGTTCACTAATGTAGTTAACTCTGCAAAACGTAGGAGATGTTACCCCTATTGAGATTTCCAACTCGAAAGCGGAGCTATAGAATTTATATGCAAGGGTTTCTACTCGTTTTATTATTCAGTATGTCTTCAAGTCAATAGGTCTTTACTTCATGCTTGCAAGCTAAACGTGAACAATTTCGGTCAATATTAAATTGAACAGAAAATATGTTATTACGTTGTGTTCAAGGATTTGAGGAACCTTAAGTGCATTTGAAATTGATTTTGGCTTACATGTACATGTCATAAATGCATCACTATCAATGACGTATCAATTTTGACCTAGTTGTAATGCAATTTCTGTTACGATTATAGAAGTCAAAAAAAAGTATTAGAGTTGAATTAAAAATAAATGACTGAAGTGGCATTCAATAGAACATTTAATTCCTAGAAAGAAAATGCTTTCCGTTGAGAATCCTCTGGGTAAAATCCCTCCTACATCCTTTGAGGACACTTTCTCATCTTTCTTTCCTGCCAAGCGTAGATTCACTATCCACACTCAATTACGTTTATCCCATTTCAGGGCATTTGTCATGCACGAAGGAAAGGAAAGTCAAAGTCTCTTTAACATTTGCTTCCCCCACTGCTACTTCTAAAAATATTTTATGCCTCATAATGCTTTCATTTTCAATTCATATACAACCATTATATTTCGTAATTATTGAGCCAATCATCAAGTTATAAATTAATGGAAGTTTTTCTGTGGCCTAGATTTAGCAGACAAATCCAATTCCCATTATTCTTTTGATTTCAAATTGTATAGGAAGTTCACAATTCAAGTAATTCCAACCTCAGTGACTTAGAGTATAAAGGTGACGGCGTTCCAAGGAGGATAAAGTTTTGTAGTTCTATCCTCACAGCATCGGAAGGAATAAGTAGGCGACGCGTCTCAAATTCACTTTCCCAAAACCAACTTTTAGTCACCAACACTCTTTAGTCACAAACTTAATTTTCTTGCCCTAATGGAAGTGATCAAGTTAGAAAATACACTTCAAACACAAAACCCCATGTATGGCAGACATGGTTAGAAACGCATGGAGAAGTAGCACTTGTATTTGTAATTTGATGATAAACACGTGCACAAGGCTTCCGTAGGATTGAAACTTATTGAATTGAACTCTTATAAAGGATAGAGAGCAACAAACTTGAAGGTATTTCCCACACGATGTGTTAGCTTTGTCACAAATTATTATGCAAAGCAAAAATCAATTACAGTTGACAATGTTAAATCCGCTCCTCTGATTTCAAGTAAATCTGAAATGTCTGCTTATTCCATTGAGTGGAAACCTTAGCATATAAGACCAAAAAATTGCATGGCACAATCCAGATTTCATTCAATGTGGGAGTTTATTGAAATCAAACAATAAAATCTTCCATTGTACTCTGACTTTTGTAATCAACCTACACAAGCATTTCTTATCCCTTAGCTAAATTTACATAATTTAATTAAACTGGAGCAGTTAAATCTTTTCAAGTTGTTATGAGTATAGTTTAAATACTTTAAAAGATGAGACTAGGGAAAATGATGTGAAAGTGGGAAAAGTTTTACATGAAGAAATGGGTAGTAATCTCCTTGCATACTGAATAAGCGTGGTAGTTGCACGAGCAACAGTTTGAGTTGAAAATGTGGATGAGTCTACTTTGAAGGAATTCTTAGGATTGTGGGAGTAGAGGGGGAGAGTTAACTTAATTACTTCCTCTCACCACAACACACACAAGAGACTCACTATCATAAGATTGATCGTTTCGTTATTGTCTCTGATGAGTCTCTTTCTCTCGGCTTCACTTCTTACAGCTTTATTAAACCCTCATTTTTCCATTCCTATCGTCAAGCTGATAAGTTTGACGAGGACAGAAGCCCTGCGGACTTTCTTCTTAAACCGATTAATCGAGCTTATTATTTTTATTTGGCTTAGCAATTGTTCCCATTCTTGACTTATTCCCAGCCCAAATCCTCCATCCGCTTTCAACAACTGTTCGAATGATAATTGAAGAAGATTGTTGTCACGCTTAATTTATTTTAATTGTACTTTTCTTTCTATGCCAAGGCACACAAATTGATAAAGGCCATGTGTGAAGAAATTGCAAATACGTAGTACACTGATTAAATAGCTCCATGTGTTCCCCAAATTTTTGAAAGATAAGTTTGATAGCAACCATGGAAAGAAAGAATTGATCATGTTTTGGCCGTGAAGGAATAAAAAACTATTTTCTATTCATTGTATAGTTTTTATATTCTAAAACATTGGTCATGTTAGCAAATGTGAGCGAGGAAGGCCAAAGCTATGACGTTTATGAGAAGAGGAAGGAAAAAGTTCATTTGGGCAGATTTTGACGGACTGACGGAAGAGAAGAGCTCAGCAAGTGCTTAAAATCTCTGAAGCGTGACTTGAGTCTGTAAGAAATCCATCGTGTCGGTTCCTTTGTAGTTAGTTCCAGAAGCGCTCTGGAAAGACTGTGCTTTCTTACTCTAGTGTATAAAAAGCACTCCTTTTCGTTCCTTTAAATAAGTAAAGCAAAGGGAATAAAGGTTGGTAAATTTCAAGTCTACATAGCCCATATCCTATCCTCAATTCTCCGTCAGTTTATAAACATCGTTTTGTTTTTGGAAGAGGAAGAGAATTCTGAGGAAGAGTCAAGTGTAACAAATATTATTATCATGCCAGGATTTCTTCCAACCGGAATAGAAAACCAATTTGTGGTTATAGGAACAATATGGTGGGAGATGGCTAGAGCTTTTCTTCTCCTTGCTTTCTCCTCAAAAGTCCAACATCAAGTGAAGTCGAGGAGGTTAGACTAGAATCAGTTTGCTCAAAACAACATCAAGTCATCCCATAAATTCCTCAAAAACCCTCTTGTCGTGTGTACGATACATTCAAACGTATGGAGCCAACTAAACGCTTCTCTAAGTCACAAAAACCATCCATAACTTCATGTCTGCCAAACATAAAGTAGAGATCTGTACTGAAATGAACGGAGAACAGATTATTGTCATTCTCTCCGTTACGACGGAATTGTGTAATCAAAACCTCACATTTGGAAACACATAAAAGGAAACGATAGGATCGTAAAAATCCTTCATTCTGAGAACACCCACACAAAGCAGCAAGTGGCTTACGTTAGTCTTGCAAAATGCTAAATGCTAGTCTTAAAGGTAATTATAGAATATTTTATTTCAATATTTTCAAGAAAAGTGACATATTTTTAATAAGGTGGGGGTAAATGGCCTACTTCAAATGAGTTGTTTGTTAAAATCGTGAAGCCATCCCGTGGATTGAATTCAAAGCCGAGAAATTAATTTGTGCTTTTGGATACTTTGTAGTGGTTTGCGTTTGCAAGTGTAGACCAAACGCTTGAGTTGCGGTAGGGAATGAACAGAATTCTGAATTGGACTTTTGAAATGAGAGCAGTGGTAGAGTAACACAATTATAGAGAATCCTCATTGATGTTAAATTGAGTCGAATAATTAATTTCAAATGGTGAAAAATTATATTAGCGGCCCCTTGTTCTCCTATGGAGGAAAATATGACAGATTGGTGGATTTCCTGTGGTGTTGTTGAAAATGAGGATTGAGTTGCTTTGCTGGAGGGTATAAAGTATTAACGGATTGCCACCAATCCTTGGTTGAATGAGTTCAAGCGAACAACATGAATAATCATTCCTTTGCTTTAGGATTGAATGAAGTGTAGAGGGCTAGATTATCGGTTATTCAGAGGAAAATAATGTGAAATGATGTTAATAAAAGTGACTAGAATCTCATAAACGTTGCAGAATATTGGATAATAAGGGAAAGCTTATGAATTCATATCGTATCACGTGTATGATTACTACAAGTCTAAGCAATCATCAAAGTGATATTTTCAGTGCCCCAACTAGCCACCTGTCCAGAAATACAAAGTCTAAGCCTGGGTAATAAATGCTAACCCCTTAGTCCTTGAATGACTTGAAATATTGCATGCCAAATGAATCAAACAACTTAATATGCTGGATCTATTGCCGCCCACGTATGCTCGTCTGGAAGACCTTGTTTACTTCATCAGGAAGTCAAAACAAGAACTTTAATGTTTTGTCAGTTTTCCACAATTTCATTTATCCTACTGCCACTTCTTTTTCTATCCTTTCTCTTGGTTGCTTTTATGATGAGTACTAATGTAAGAACCAATTACTTCTATCCAACCCCTTCCGTCTTCCAGAAACGATTGGTTGTTTGACTCTTGCTATGAAATTACTTTCACTTTGTGAATCATCAAACACCCATAAAGCCAGGTTGATCAAATAGTTAATTAAAACTCAAACTTCTAAACTGCTTTCATAAGGTTCAACGGACTTGGGATAAACTTATGCTTATTAATACGTGGTAATTCAAAACACACTAGTTTAGAAGAATATTGAAAATTACTCCTGGACTCGTGAGTACGTATGAAGTTAGGAAATTTCAATTAGTAATCCGAGATTGGAGTGATGCAATTTTCCATGATTCCCAAGCTGTGAATATTTTTGACTTGAACTGGAATAAGTAATATTAGTACAAATTTCTCTCATAATAATACGCAGTAAATGTCTACAGTAATCGTACTGTTGGGACGTTCTGAGGTTTCATAAGCGAGTGTTCTGTATGTGCTGAAAATATTTGAGGGTTTCATGTGTACACTGATCCAACCTACGCAGAAAAAGGGTTGAACGAAGGCGAGCGGAGAAGATGTATTTTCCAAATGTGAGAAGAGATGAGGAATGTAAATTCGAGTTGCAATCTGGGGCGAAATATTCCAAAGGAGATGTATTATTTTGTTTCGCGTGCTGAAATTGAAAATACCCTAAGGATCCATTTAGATGATCAAACTCAAAAGGAATACAATATGAGTTGTAAGCGGATTTTACATAAACCACACATAGAAGCACAGAATTCAGGTTTAGTTTTGGGGAAAAAATCCAGATTTATATACATTGGAAAGATGAAGGAGGGAAAAAATAATAAAACTGCTCAACAAAAATTAGGCTCTGTGGGAGCCGACTTTATTCATCTTTAGGATTAATAATGCTATTTGTATGCAAAAGTAGTGAAACAAAGATTTGAGTTGTCTTCTTTCTTTTGCTCTCTGTCCAGAGGACTACTAATAAGAGAAGGATTGTGCTTTTCTAGCAGCTACCTATTCATTCTCATGGGAATACATGTGTATTTTCTTCTCCTTCCACTTTCACTAAGGACAAATCCTTTTCTCCGATTTCTTCTTACCAAATGCTCTAAGGACGTTTGGATAGGAAAACTATGTGTTGTTTGGATGATGGTGGTGTGAAGTGTGAAATTCCCTCCAGCCATCTCAGCAAATACAAAGACTTCATCAACATTAGCTTTACACTATTTTTTATCCTCATATTCTGTACCACGTTGAAAACCGTCAAATTTGTATGCCGCATCCTGGAACATAATCAAGTATGTAAAGAAGATGCTGAAATTTGCTCATAACAATGGGTTCTCGATTTTTGATAGATATAATTCTTATCCAGTTATTTTGGAAATTTTTTTGTTCAAAAGGTCAGGGTGAGGCAGCGTCTCAGCTAAAATGAGTGATTGGTTTATCAAAAGAAAGTCAAATACTAGCTCAAAAAAGCTGCAAGAGTTTGTATAAAATTGACGCATGGGCTCAAATTCTTTCTAATCAATCATCTCTTGGGCTAGGAACGATGCATAGATACTTCCAACAACTTCCTCCTCCGGAAGACTTTTAATGTCTATGATTACAGTCAATAAAGTTTGAGGTTGAGTCTAAAGAAATGCTCAAATCATAGTGTCGAGTGTATAGACGTCCTTTGACGCCCTTAAATACAAACAAACCATGAATTTTACGCCTGAGAAGACTCAATATATGAAACTACATCTCCTATATTTTGAGTACACATTAAAGAGCAGATTATTTCCCACACACTAATAATAAATACGATAGTGGAAGTTTGGTTCATGGTTACTCTTCATTTCATTCCGTTGTGGGGAACAAGATCTCAAGTACCAAAAAAGTCGAATGACAAACTCATAATATTTCAACGGAAGGAAGGGAATGATGGAATGGGACAGATCTTCAATCTCAACGATAAAACGCTCGGTGTCATAAAGTTTTATGTAGAATGTCAAAATCCAAATAATATATCAAATAACTTTAGACGCGCAATAAGTCAGATCCGGCAAACCGACTTTGGAGCCTGAGCGCATTAGTTATTTCAGTTGAACCGACAAGTATGGCGCATTAAATGCAGAGATTCAGTTCGCCTATATTCTCGTGATGCATTCAACGAGCAAGGCCATGCCAATTCCAACTTCATTAAACTACAAGGCTAGGATGGAAATCGTCCTTCCGACAAAAAACTTAAATAATCTCGTTCTATACACACATGAAAGTTAAATTACAAAAAAATTGAAACAAGTTGTAGAGAAAGTGCCTTACTCTACTTGCATTGTAATTTCACAAAAAATAGTCAAGGACTTGGCGACGAAACAAACTTTCATTTTATTACTTCACGTATGCATTTTTCTTTCTTTGGCCAAACTTGGTCTTGAAATGCTGTAACTATAAAATAGTTGTGAGCCGAGTATACTATCTACAAGTACAAAAGCAACTTGGATCGTAAGGTAGTATGGGGTTCTTGGGCCAAGCTCACAAAGGAAAACCAAAGTGCTTCTTATATAGAATTTAAAAGCAACTTAAATAAATCTAAGCCGGTTTAGGAGAAAGCTATGCATGAAAACGTCGTCCAGCAATCCTTCCTATTGGGTCACTAATCAATAGAGTAAGGACAATGCTTTTCGTCCTACTCTTTTTGAACCTAGGATGCGTTCCACAAGTCTTAAGCTTATTTATAGCCAAGGCAAGGAAGGCAGGGATGGATTTAGGCGTTTGTAAGATCACACAATGGTAGTGGCAACATTAGGAAAAGTTCAACAAAAAGTTGAGGTCATTCATAGGGGCTAAGTTGGAAGTAGAGCACTACACACACTACGCGTTATCTAATGTGTGGGAAGAACGACATACTCGACGATCTACGATAGATCTTAAAATTAAAACAGAGGAAGAGAAGAGCGGATGAAGTAATACTGAGCATAAGTGAAAGAGTCTTTTATTTCTTTGTTAAGAGAAACAACTTACTGTCGAAATGCTGGCTTGGGTCTCTGGTCTAACTTTAATGTAAGGTGAAGGAAAACTTTCTCCAATGTGTGTGTTTTGGCTCAACCTGCATCAATTTTCCGCTCGCTCTAGTTAAACATGAAACTGAGGAACTGACTTTGCTGCCTAATTGTGCCAAAGCAATGTAAAGATAGCGGCGCAATGACGGAAACAAAATCAACTTCATTTCTCTACATTTTATTGCAAGTTACCTACTTTTATTCACTCGCTTGAGACAATGGGTTAAATTCATCCGTTTTTGGTTAATAAATCTAGAACTCAGTAAACTTTGTTTTTCATGCTAATTGCTCCAATTAGTTCTATTTGGAATCCTCAATTGCTAGAACGTTTAGGTTTAACATAAAACAGTGAAATATGTGCTTGCGGCAAAGTGTACAAACCAAAGTAGATTGATATGATGAAACATAGTTAAGGGCACTTGAAGAACAAGGGCAGAGGAAACTGAACAATTTGCTCCTAGGGAAGTAAGAAAACACGGGATTCCCAACTAATCAAATACATGGCATTTTGGCTGGCAGGGTAAAACGAAATGGACCAAGGTGAAAACATTTCTCTCCCACAAGCTCTTTGTTCGCACTTATTATTTGTCTCTTCCAATTGAGTGTTGAAAGTGCGTGGGTTTCATATTAGATGGATTTATTTTCACTTATCCTAGCCATCTAAATGGAAGCATGCCTTGGGTTAAATATAATTATATACTCTCGCCTCCATATTTTCCTAAAGTGGATACTACAGAGATCTGTCTATTGTTCATTTCTTTGAAGTCTGTGTTCAGATATACGACGGGTCTACACATAATCACTCTTAACTTATTTACAAACATGTGATCATTGAAAGTGTAAAATTAAAGCTAAGTAATACTAAAATGAAAATTAAAAAATGTACAGCTATTTCGCTATCTAAATCCATGACCGTAATCCTTTGATGATGAAGCAATTTTTATTCCATACCGTCTGATCACATTGAATACGAGACTTGTTTTAAATCAACTAGAACACACGCAATGATCACAACTAAGGCGGAGAAAAAAAAGTTTATTAGTTAGAACGCAAGGATAGAAAGCAAGTGAATCTTCCCATTCATTTTCTCTCTGTCGCCCATTTTCTGTCGACATCATTTCTTTACTTTACTTCATCTCATTTTCTTGCCCCTTGGCTAACAGCGTAGGCTGAATGCTTTTTTCTGACAGGTTTATAACTTGACATTTTTGTATAGAGCGAAGAATGGAACGTCCATCCGTGACAAAGTTTGGCCCTTCGTTTTCATATCTTTACAATCAAACCAAAGAAAACTTGAAAAACTGTAGTGTGCATATGCCGATGGTCCGTCTATCTGGTTCGTAAATATGGCATGTGCTTCCGTTCTCTTGCATGCAAAAAAAATTCCCAAGCCAAAATTACTGAGAAAACTGTCAGACAACTTTTCTACTTACGTAAATCCGGTGAAAGGATGCCCAATGATCTGGAGAAAGTTTTCACAAACTAGTGCCCATATTCAAGTCATAGATTTCTTATAATTTCTTCGACAAACTTCGTTTACTGCAAGACATTTTTCATTTCATGAATAATTTTTTTATAAAATGTTCAGACATTTTAATTTTTTTATTGCGAGTGATATTGGAATTTGTCCGATGTTACTCCTTCCTCAAAATACAGTGAGAACCTCAATATTGGTTACAAATTTATTCGCCAGCATGGGTAGAATATGAAAAACTCAGTAAGAAAACAGAGTTCCCTGAAAATAGTATTTTGAATAGAAGAAATAAAAAATGTCTTACTCTGTTGTGTGAGGGGAATTTGTAATGCGAACTATTCACCCTTGGAATACGACTACAACATTTTTCTATTCATTCTCCCTCATTCCTCTTGATCTTTTTCTTTACTCACAACTTTCGCACTGCTCACATATTTATATCAAGTCCAGTTAATCGAAAATCCAATGTGGTCAATTTACAAAGAAGAAATTTATAAGAAAGGATTGGATGACGACTGAATACAATTTAAGCCACACGTGGCAGCTGGACAATTGATAATTTCACAATGTCAGTGTTGTACATAAAATAAAAAATAAAATCTATAGATCTCATAAAATATCCAAGCTAGTTGCACTCTTGGTTCTAATGACTGCACCTCTGGAAAGCCGTTGGTAAAATTAAAGAGGTGCGAATTTGGAATACGTGGGTGTTGAGTGTGCCTAAGTGACTAGTTGTAGATGGATGTAAACTCTATTGTCTGCCGCAAGCGAATTGTGTAAATCTTGTACTGTGAGGTTAGATAGGGAATAGGTAGAAACAAGGTACTAAAAGCTTTTAATTTCAAGTTTAAGGTTATCTGAATAACGTACACGAGGTCAACATAATGAGCATTACAGTTAGTATCTTAAAACTAGATTCGTTTTGCTTAACGAATTAGTTTTATGACTGTCCGTCGTCGCCCTTTTGGTAGAATTTAGAATTTGTTGAGGTTAGTCGTACCCATATGGGTTCCGAAAGTTTTATAAATATTTTGCATTTACGTTAGCTCAAAGGATGATTGATGAGCAATGTTTATTGAAATTACTAACACAATGACAATAAGTACACATTCTAAGAATATCAAAGAAAGGCACAACACATCTGCATAACAAAAGCCTGACGGCAGTTTCCTCTTATCGGTGTGAATTTTTTCTTTCATGATGGACTCTGGTTGTGTAGAATAGTGAAAGAACACTTGTTTGATCTCTCCCTTCCTGAGTTATGCTCAAATTTATTCAAACCATCAAACGAGATGAAGTCACTGTAGGGTACCATATTTTATTTTATCCATGAACATTTGCCTACATGTTCAGGTTATTAAATGGTTTAAAAGGGTATGCAGAGAATACAAGACAAGTGCTGCACTCATTTTTAAAGGTTTTCAACGCACATTACGTGCCTCGGAACTAGTTCCAACGTAGCGTTTATAGGTTTCCAGAAGTCGACCTAGATACTTAGATCTTGGAAAATAAAATATATGAATTGTTTGTACGACACGATAACGAGCTATTTTACAAAATACGTGCACAGGAATTACATAGCTTCTCCGCCACTAGATTTTCACTTGAGGAATAAACATATTAATTGGGTCAGGACAAGACTAAGGAAGTAATTACTGGTTTTGTGAGATTTCACCTTGCTTCATTTTAGTAACTATTATTGTATTTCCACCCTCGTCTATTACAAACAAATTTTCGGTCAAAGGACTTCATTTTAGGTCTTATGCTACTGTAAATTTCAGAATCGCGGTGACCACATTTCTCGATTAAAGCACATGCTTGAAAAACATACTAAGACAGTATTTGACAATTCCGTTCAAAATCAAATTAATGGAGAGATTCCAACTTCCTTTGACTATTCCCTAGTTACCGATTTCCGCTATTTTTTATTCATTTGATCGACTGACACACTTATTGTCAACTACAGGAACTGTCGAGGGAATGCAGTTCGAAAAGGTGAACTGTTTTTGAGAGCCGTGAAGATTTCGACTATATCATTGAATTGTAGAGTTTTTCAAGTGACTNTTTTTGAGAGCCGTGAAGATTTCGACTATATCATTGAATTGTAGAGTTTTTCAAGTGACTTTAATAGTAAATACTTATGCGGAACATGGTCACAGAATATTAAGCACATGATCAGGCTTTTTTTTCATTTTTCTACAGAATGCAACGAATAGGAAATCTGTTGATGTCTCAAATTCTGGTATTATTATTTGTGGGGGCATCCTACGCCTGGTCACGTCCAGAAACTACGGCAGATGACTACGATTCAATGAAGAGACTTCTGTCTTACGGGACATTCAAGAGATTGCCATCCTATGATTTTGGATTAGGGAAGCGATCAATGGAAGAACCGTCCTCCTATGAAGATCTCTCATATTCTCCAGATGGCTACAACTACAACGTACTGGACAAAAGGGCCCCACAAAATATGTACAGCTTTGGCTTAGGAAAAAGAAGCAGGGCCTACGGATTTGGACTTGGAAAAAGATTGGAACAAGCTTGGAAAATTCCATCGACTTCCCTGCATCCATCGTACAGGTTTTAATTTGTCTAGCATTGCCCTGATTTTCCTCATTTTATTTTTTGTTTATTTTCCGTACAATACGAAAATAACCACAAAGTAGATCCAAGAACCAAAAACATCTACTTATAGGAATCTCCACCTTTCAAAAAATTGGGTAGCCTGCCCAAATCATTTTCATTTGTGCCCCTTGTCTTGCATTTTAGATTTAAGTTCAATTGAGTATAAAACGAATATAATTGTTTTAAATCTTAATTTGGCTGTAAAACATTAAATCCTCTTAGCTTAAAAAATTAGGTCTCCTACAAGCTAGTTTTATTGCTAGTATTGCATGCTAATATTGACTGTATTTTGATCATATTGTATGAGGGAAGTCTTACCAGGCAAAAGCCACAATGTACGCTTTGCCTCAGCCTTCACATGGACTGACTTAGGAACGCAGAAACTTAGAAATTTAAAGTGATGGCTATGAGCTTTTACTAATATATAATATAATTTGAGGACTATCGGGTTAAGTTCACTCTCGAGTTTAAACAGATATGCAACGTGTGGTTTTCTTTTTGTTTCAGGCAAGAGCGGCGGTCCAAGATCTACTCCTTCGGTTTGGGTAAAAAATAATTTATTTATATCTTACCATTTCCTTGAATCTATTTTTGTATTGAATCAAGAAAACCCTGGAAATCCCATCACAATTTAACTTAAAAAACATTAAATTTAATATAGGCAAACGGCAAAGTCCAGACATGTTTGATGATTCTGACGACGATCAGATGACCGGGAAGAGAGCTACTGGAGCTCGTCAATTTTCTTTTGGATTAGGTCAGTTTGTTCATCCTATTATCGAATTTAAATGCTTCGCAATTACTTATACCAATCACATTTGATTTTATCTTCACGCCTCTATAAAATATCAATTTTGATTCTGGTGACATCATAATTAACTTTTGGACCTTTTTCAGGCAAGAGGAGCGTGGACAAAGTCAAAGACTTTTCTGATGTCGCTGATGTTGATTCCACTCATTTAGCTAAGAATAGTGCACCCTAAAAGATTTCAGCAGCTATAGTTTCCTAATAGTGCATACCACAGTGGACCCATCTGACGTTCTCCAGCTTGATCTACGCCCACGTCATCCTTTCCCTCTTTCCGTTTGATGAACCCGGTTTCTTTTTTCTTTCAATTTCCTATTCACGCTTCTAACCTAACCTTTGTTTTATGTGCCCAAATGGAGGACTTGCTGGAGTTTAACCTACTGTACAACAAAGTAGTCATGTTTAAAGCGTTTTTCTTCTTGGTTGTTTAATAGTATCGAATTGTAAAAATATATTGAATGTATAAAAATATTATTGGATCTATTGCTACTCAGAAATAAATAATTAATCGTTGAATAAATCGTACATAGATCCTATACTTGTTCTATACGTATGGATAAACAATCTATGTCCTAAAATTATTTGGAAATTTTAAGAGTTTTTAGTTGACCTAAGCTTAAGCATTTTGCTGTCGACATGCTTTATCAGAGTTTTGATCCATCTTTGATATCAGCAAAATCAACAAAGTTTACAAATTTCACAGCATCCAGCAAAGAAGCCCTACGATTAATGTCATTTTCTTTTTTACATGTTGTATTGTGGTAGAAAATGGAATTAAAATTATCATAGTTTAACTGTCAACATGTAGCAACTAGTATAGCCAAATTATTGGGGCATGTGTATTTAATCATCCGTATTATGAAAACTATACTGCGTTATAGATATGAGCATTGATGTGTGATCTGCCACTAATATCCTATAGACTTTTATTTGGCGTGGTGACATATTTCTTGAAGTATCCGAATGTTTAACTTGAAAAAATAGAAATCGTATTAAAATTTTACTTACCTAAACACGCATTGAAGCCCTAACTATTTGGTACGGTATATAATTTCCTTCAACAACAGTAACAGAGGATGTACAACTTTCCCTGCAGATATAATGGACATACCGAAATTTAAAATATTTATAAATATTATATACTTTAGGGCATTTTATTTTATTAATAGATAATAAAGATACTGCTTTTACCTGTCTGCATAAAAATTGTAGAACATTCTTGAAATTGCTTAAAATTTGTTTGAAATATAACTTAGCGTTCTGTGTATACAAAAAATAAATCTGACTCTGAGACTTTTAGCCTCTGTTCTTTATTTATTTAAAAATACATCCTTCTGAATATAAGTTAGTAGTTTGTTGTAGC
>WJEZ01001307.1:0-18374 GCA_009869925.1 Thalassaphorura encarpata | reverse complement strand
ACCATAATATAACTAATCTCATAATATTTTCTTTAAACAGCTTCAATCCACATTGAAGGTCGAGGTTAAGGATCAAGCCGAGGCTCTCCTCTTGTGCGCTGACATCAAATTCGAAATCCGCAACGCATAAATATATTTTAATACGATACTATTATGTTTAATAACACCAACATTGATATTGTCAAAATTATAATTTGTTGAATTGTAAATTTAAAGAAGAAAATAAATCTCATTTGTCAATAAAACTATTTTCTGCTTTGCAATTAATTGGTCATCCTTGAACTTAAGTTTTAAACCTTCGATAGACAATCTATCCCAATGAGAGTAAATATTAGTATGCAAACTGAGTTTGCCACAACATAGAAATCTATTCATTATCTTGTGTTTGCAACTAAAGCAATTTAAATTGATTGACTTATATATCTATGCAGTTATATTATAAATGGTCAATCCTTCATTTTAATTACATTATGACTTATCCCAGATAAGGTAAACCGATCGAAAGAAAGCTATTGTCCATTAACCGAATTGATTATAGGCGTTTCAAAAAATGCTGGCGATAACACAATTAATATCTTGCTCTTGCAAGACTTAAAATGGAGTGTTCTTAACTTAAAATATAACCCTAGAAACATATAAAGTTTAAATTTAAACTGTTCTTATTGTCAGGACCACGATGCTTCAAATCACTCTAGTCTAAAATTTTGATTAGACTCCACGTTATCTTACACAAAAAAAAATTATCGCAGTATTGAATGGCAAATATAAACCTAAATTATTCGTTTATAAAAAACTCAAAAGGTCAATGAGCTGCCTTTTACAATTATTGTGGGAAAGTGCATCATTAAAAAATGTTGTTCAATATATATTTTCGGTTTTATGCTGAAAATCTGAAAATCATAGTACAGTAAGTCACAATTATCTTAACGAAAGACAGAATAAAAAAAAACTTGCCGCACTAAACCTGGTAGGGTAAACAATTGGATTAAGCCAAGTAAAGTGTACTCCTGATTAACCGGAATTATAAACAAATCTGTCACTGGTACTAAAGTACAGAAGTTCATCCACAAAAGTCCAATCTGGGCACAATTCGAGTGGTTGGGGATTTATTAATTGAAGCGAGATAAAATGTCAATCAAAAAATCAAAAATTACGAGTAGATTAGGGCTGCACTTTGTCCAAACCCGTATCCGCTTTTTGCATATAAAAAGAAAATAATTGTAGTTTATATCCATTATCACATCAACACGTCTTCCAAACTAACAGAAATTTCAAACTTGGAATCCTCCGAAACAAATTTCCTTCAAAATAAAATGGCCCGTCAAATCATTCTCGTTTGCTTGGCTCTTGCCATCAGTGCTGTCCACGGAACTGTTGTTGAAGATTGCGGTGGAACTGCTACGTTGAATGCTGTTGAAGTTCAAGACTGTCCAGATGCAGTTGATGGAAGATGTCAATTCATCAAGGGACGATCCTACACCGTTCAAGTTGATGCTGCAGCTAGTAAGAATTTTTTTAATTAACAAATCTTTTTAGTATAGTTACTAATTAACTCATCTTGATCCATTGTAGAAGCCGAGTGCTACTGCTCTTCCATACACAGCCAAGGCCAACATCCTTGGAGTTCCAATCACCATGTTCTCCGGAAATGCATGTGAATCCTTGACCGCTGGAAATTGCCCAGTTGAGAATGGTGAACGAGTTGTGTTCGCTAAGGCCATTGACATCACAAATACATACCCAGCTGTAAGTGTACTGAATGACTAAGTTTATGTTTTCGCAGATTGTAAAGTATTTAAACACATCTCATTTCCCCAGCTCCAATCCCTTTTGACCGTTGAAGTCAAGGATCAAACGGAAAAGGACAACCTTTTGTGTGCCAAAATCAAGTTCGCCATTGTCAACGCTTAAATATTCTCAGCTGTGTCTTAGACTATATTTTTAGGAATTTTTTTTTACGAATTGAAAAATAAAACATCGACTTTTTACTCGTATAAGTACTGTTCTGGCTCAGTTCCGCATATTTACTACTTAGGAAGTAGCCTTATTATTTTTCGCTTTCTAAAGATATGTGATACAAATTGCAATCATTTATAAGTTATTCTAACAACGGAATGATTTCCAGTGTAATGCGCCAGCCACATCATTTTAATCAGTTACCCAAATTAATCAGATACTAAAACTTTAGATGAGAAGCTCTACCTTTACTGCGATGGGAGAAAGAATTACTATTTCTATTTTTTGTAGGCCTCGATCGTATCTAGTTTTTTTGGCATGTTTTGTGGTGAAGTTTGAAATAAAAGTATCATTGAACTATTTCTGGAAATAAACAATAAAGCACTACTTTTCATTATTATTACAATATTGCAACTGGAATACATTAATTTAAGTAAAGCTTATCGGAATGCTTTGCTACTCATCGTTAAGCCCACGGTATAATTTTTTAAATGAATTATAAAATTTTCATGTTACGTCAACAAGCCCACCGCCATCCGTATCTGCACGCCAAAGCCTGCCTCACGTTAAAGGAAGAAAAAAGAAGAAAAACGTAATAAGCTAAGAAGGAAAAGAAATATAATAAAGTCGAATGAATTAAATATTTCAAGAATTACGAATGACCAAAATTGATCATAAGTAATATCTATTAAGCCTACAATAGGAAAATTTAAACATAATGTATTTACGAAAGCGGCCAAAGTTAGTAACTTAGAACAATATAATTGCAAAAACCAAATCGTCTCTCTTATCGATTGCTCGAAGACTCAAATCCAAAAATTATAAGCGATCTCCTTTTTACCTTAGAAAAACAATCATTACTGTGAATGACAAAATTCCAGACAAACTTTTTTCTAAAAAAATGACAAGTATACCAATATTTAAAATTCGTAAAAATTTGAACTAATGTAAAATGTATATTTTTGTTTTAACCAAGTGAACAAACGATGCATTTTTAGTGTTAATTTCTCCCATTATTAATTCCAATTATCTTAACCGGACACATATACAAAATGATCCCAGGTGACTTGTGGATATAATGATGATATGGTGTAAAACTGAAAAAGGATATCTAATGTGTACACCTGATTAACCGGAATTAGTAATAAATTCGTTTTGTACTAAAGTACAGTAGTTCATCCATAAAAGTCCAACTTTTGCACAGTTCGAGTGGTTCGGAATTTATTAATTTAAGCGAGATAAGTGTCAATCACAAAAATTACGAGTAGATTACGCGTGCCCTTTGTCCAATCACTGTATCCGTATGTTGCATATAAAAGGAAAATAATTGTAGTTTGTATTCATTCTCACATTTGCACGTCTTCTGAACTAACAGAAATTCCAAACTTAGAAATCCTAAAAAAAAATCGTTCAAATTAAAATGGCCCGTCAAATCATTCTCGTTTGCTTGGTTCTTGCCATCAGCGCTGTCCACGGAACCGTTGTTGAAGATTGCTGGTGGAACTGCTACGTTGAATGCTGTTGAAGTTCAAGACTGTCCAGATGCAGTTGATGGAAGATGCCAATTTATCAAGGGACGATCTTACACCGTACAAGTTGATGCCGCAGCTAGTAAGCATTTTTTTAAATAATAAATCTTTATATTTCTTTAGCATAGTTAGTAATTGATCCATCTTGATTCATTGTAGAAGCCGAGGCTACTGCTCTTCCATACACAGCCAAAGCCAACATCCTTGGAGTTCCAATCACCATGTTCTCTGGAAATGCATGTGAATCCTTGACCGCTGGAAACTGCCCAGTTGAGAATGGTGAACGAGTTGTGTTCGCTAAGGCCATTGACATCACAAACACGTACCCAGCTGTAAGTCCAAAACTCAAAAATTTACATTTAAGCTTATGAAATCATTTTAACAATTCTTTATTTCTGTTTCAGCTCCAATCCCTCTTGACCGTCGAAGTCAAGGATCAAACAGAGAAGGACAACCTTTTGTGCGCCAAAATCAAGTTCGCCATTGTCAACGCTTAAATATTCTCAGCAATCTCAAAGCCTATATTTTGTTGGAATCTTTTATTACGATTTGAAAAATAAAACATCATTTTTTTACTCGTGTAAGTACTGTTCTGGCTCAATTCTTTACACTTATTACTTACAAAATAGCATTATTATTTTTTGACTTTTCTAATGATATGTGATAAGTCATACAAATTGCAAACGATGCTTTCTACACAAAAGTAGAATAACTAAATTAATAGTTATTATTAAACTAGGCTTGAATATTAAGTGAATGAATATTGACCCGCTAATCCTAACTATTCCATCTAAGCAACGTCATCGTTCCAAAATGTGCTATCAAAATAAACTATTGAAACAACATATGTAATATATTTTGCTCCAACTCAAATGAGTGAAGCATTGATTGAGTTGTGACACAATGATTGTTTGGGAGAGTTGAGTAAACGCTTTAACGTGAGATATGACTCAGGCCAGGTTCAATTACCACTTCAACTCAGCTTGTGTTCGTGGTAAACAAAGTAAACCTTCACCATCGCAACAAGATTGTCCATCAAGTTCATCTGTAAAAATGCGAATACGCTTTGCCAAGAAGATGGATGCCAAGAAGATGGTTCTGCCACGGAGCATAGAAATATATTTGTACAGAATAACGTGTAAGTATCCACTTCCAATAAAAGAGCTGGAACCATCCACTTTCGGTATAACTTTTGGAAGCACAGCTTCCCGTATATTTGTTTTAAAGCATGCCTGTCATTTTCTTAACGTTGCAATTCAGCTGAATCTATCGTGAAACCAAAAGAATAAAAATTACAGACCACGACCCTCAGAGTACAACCCGGGCTCAAGGTCTGTTGATTGACATTTTTGCGAATGAATGAAATGAGAACGTGTCGAAATGTCCTATCATTTGAAATTATCATATTCATTTGTACTGATAAGCAATAAGCACTAATGAATTTCCAGTATCCAGCTTTAATTACTGGCGTCTAGCGTTCATTATTCACTAAAGATATAAAGCACACCTTATTGCACATCTCAAGTTCAAAATTTTTATAAAAAATGGTACGCAGTCTGGTTTTCGTTTTTCTGGCTGTCATATGTGTGGGTTTTGTATTTAGTACCATAGTAGGACCATGTTCAACCAAGTAAGTATTTACAAGTATTATCCAATTTCATAGTTTGCGTTTTCTTTTACATTGTTGTCCTATCATTTGAAATTATCAGATTCATTTGTACTGATAAGCAATAAGCACTAATGAATTTCCAGTATCCAGCTTTAATTACTGGCGTCTCGTTCATTATTCACTAAAGCTACAAAGCACACCTATTGCACATCTCAAGTTCAACATTTTTATAAAAAATGGTACGCAGTCTGGTTTTCGTGTTTCTGGCTGTCATATGTGTGGGTTTCGTATTTAGTACCATAGTAGGACCATGTTCAACCAAGTAAGTATTTACAAGTATTATCCAATTTCATAGTTTGCGTTTTCTTTTACATTGACCCTCGAATATTTAAATTCTAACTGATGCCGAAGTTTTTTTTGTTTAAGTGGAACTTCCGTACTGAACAGTATTGATATTGATGGATGTGACGACGGTTTGAATGACTTCTGCCGATTTATTAAAGGAAACACTTACAAGATCAAAGTTAACCTAAGTGCTGGTAATTTCAACAACTTGAATTTATATCTAAAAAATATTTTTACCTGACTAATTGAAAGCATAAAACTATTTTAACTTACTTTTAGAATCAATAGCCACTGAACTTTCTTATTCGGGGTTAACTGGATTTGTAGCCCTTGGAGTTCCAATCAAAATGTTTGGAGGAAATGTATGCAATATTTCATCAGTCGGAGATTGTCCTACAGCATTTGGGGAAACAATTGTGTTTGAACATAACCTTGAGATTTTAACCACTTTCCCAGCAGTGCGTCCGCAAATGTCAAAAATCGAGTCTAGTATTGCATTAAAAACTCAAACTAATATTAATTTCCTTTGCTTTCCTTAGCTCCGGACTCCACTACGTCTAGAAGTTCAGGATGAGAACAAGAAATTGATGGTTTGTGCCAGAATGAACATCGGTATTGTCAACCCATCTACACCTACTATTTAAATATAAATTTTCTTTTGCATAGTTAAGTTTTCATATTTGTTTAAAATCAAAATGATGTTAAATTGCTCTATGATTATGATCTATAGTGTACTATGACTATGATATTTAACACTGATGACAGACACTACTTAATAAAGAATGACAATGGTGTAGCACTGTCTCCCCAGAAATTGTCAAAACATCAAAAAACAAACACCAGTAAATATTTTAATTCCGTTGTTGAAATTACTAGCATCTAGTTTTTGTCTTATATTTAGGAAGAATTACAAAAGTGAACTTATCGTTAGAGCCGAACAATGCTATTCTCATCTAAACTAAGCAAATTAAAACTTAAAGGCATTTGGTGGGAAGTACTCCATTTGAATTTAAGAAGCTATGTTGAGAGCACCAGTGTTGTGAACAATGGGAAGTGTTCAAAAATTTAATCTGTTTTGTTACTAAATATCATAAAACCGACACCAAAGGAAAGATTCAGCACTTTGCTTATAGGGTATCATTCAGGATAGTAAATATTTTAATTCCGTTGTTGAAATTACTAGCATCTAGTTTTTGTCTTATATTTAGGAAGAATTACAAAAGTGAACCTATCGTTAGAGCCGAACAATACTATTCTCATCTAAACTTTAACTAAAATTTAAAGGCATTTGGTGGGAAGTACTCCATTTGAATTTAAGAAGCTATGTTGAGAGCACCAGTGTTGTGAACAACGGGAAGTGTTCAAAAATTTAATCTGTTTTGTTACTAAATATCATAAAACCGACACCAAAGGAAAGATTCAGCACTTTGCTTATAGGGTATCATTCAGGACTTCCAAATTTCATCGTAATGACCGTTATAACCGAGTCCAAGTTTTGATACACATTAATCCAGAAGGGCAAGCTTCAAATACTTGACATTTACACACCAACAGAACGAGTACGGATTACTCTCGTTATCTCGTAGATGAATGTCCGTCTGTTCTAAAGTTCAGAGTGAGTATCCTGTTACATGTACTAACTACTCGGTGTCATCCATCGTATAAATAGTCAACGCAAGAAAACATTTATTCATTCACCAACCAAGCTTTCAACGCTCCGATTTAAAATATTTTATTAGTCTCCCAAAACTTTATCCAACTCCAAATTAAAATGGCCCGTCAGATTATTCTGGTTTGCTTGGCTCTTGCTATCAGCTCTGCCTATGGAACTGTTGTTGAGAATTGCGGGGGTTCGGCTAAATTGAACAATGTGGAGGTTCAAGATTGTCCTGACGCTGTTGAAGGAAGATGCCAATTTGTCAAGGGACGATCTTACACTGTTGAAGTTGATGCTGCTGCTCGTAAGCATTTTTTATTAATGATTGTCGCTATAATTTAATTACAATTACTAATGTCATTTTAGAATCTTCTGCTACCGCTCTACCATACACCGCCAAGGCTAAAATCTTGGGAGCTGATATCACAATGTTCTCTGGAAATGCCTGTGAATCTTTGACAGCCGGAAATTGTCCAACAGAGATTAACGAAAGAGTTGTGTTCTCCAAAGCCATTGACATCACCAACACTTACCCAGCTGTAAGAGTTCATTACGAGCATTCAGATTTAATTTTGAAGTCTTTAATTGGCAGGTTAATTAATATTATTTAAATAAATCTTTACAGCTCCAATCTCAGTTGATCGTTGAAGTCAAGGATCATGCCGAGGCTCTCCTTCTGTGTGCCAAAATCAACTTTGCAATTGTCAATGCTTAAATGCTCCCATCGATCTTCTACCCATAATTTTATCAATTAATATTTAATTTTCATGAACTGAGAAGTAAATCGCCAAGTTTTATTAAACAACCTGGTATTCATTCAGTACGTCAATTCATTTTACACTTTCACGTAGTCGAACTGAAGTCTCTGTGCTTTACATATTAAGCTTTTACAGCGTAGTACAACAATGCCTCAACAGTTTAAAATGTCGAACTGAATTTGCAAATTTTAATCGTACAAAATTAAGTAGCCACTGCACTTCCCTATTCAGTTATGGTTGGAATAGACGCCCATGAGCTTCCACTTTCAGTCAAGATACTACGAGCAACTGAACGCAATTTCCATCTTCGTCAGTCAAAGATTGCCCTACAACAGTTGCAGAAACAATAATGTTTTTTACCCTTAATTTAACCTAGTTTGCCAGGGTAAGTCAGCACTGGTCTAGTTTTAGAATCTTGGACTCAAAAATAAGAACCCCTTCATTTGTTTTCCCCTGCTGCAGTCTCCAATACATCTAGATTCTCATGATTAAACCTTAAACGAACCAACTAAGGATTTATGCCAGAATCGCTTACCTTAAACGAACTAAATTTCAGATTTGAATACATTCTTATATAATTAAATCGTTTGTCCGAATTGTCGAATTTGCTTAAAAGTAATATGTTGTCAAAATTAGTCCTGTTTATATTATTGACTTAAAAAATACTGCATACTTAAATAGACATGCAATCTTGATAGAAGACCCTACTTCAAAAAATTACACAACATTGCTAGTATTGTTTATCAAGACATCGTCAAAACAGGTCAAGAAAATAGATGTAAGTTTTATTCACCGTTAATAACTTTTTTGTTTTATTGCATAGCATTATTAAATTGTATTGGTGCCGACAACGCTTAACATACCCCATATTCTAATAAGTGTGACTTGGGTAATATGAGAATTTTTCTACGGATTTGAGAACGCGGGAATTTTCACAAATATTCAAATTCATTTGTCTGCCACAAGCGGTCGCGGTCTTCCTGTTGCAAAAGTCTGGAAATAAAAAGGTGTAAAATGTAAGTTTTGATTAGTAGTAATACTTATTCACTTTTAACACTTTTCTTTTTATACATATCGAAGAAGAACTACAATGACGTTGACATTCCCTGCGTCGTTTTTAGCTCTTTCTCAATTCTTTCTTCATTCATTTGTTGACCTCTTCTTTCAGATGGAATTCGTTCAAAGTCTAGGAGATGATGCCCCGATTTATTTGGTTAACGAACTACCACAGCCAACTCCTCAAGTCAATTCAGATTACTGTGCTTTGATTTTGATGGACGAACCCATACAAAGTGAAAGTCCCTTAGTTTCACCTTGGTATCCGGTTGAAACCCTAATAGATGGAGCTAGCGTTGATGAATAATCCAACATACATCATGATGGACGAGAGTACATTCATTCCGGTCTTACCAGACTCCTTGCAGAATCTTCAAAGTGCACCCTATCAATTCAGCTTTCAGGATTTATTTGCAGAAACGGAAGAGCATATTGAGTATGAAATTAGTGTTCGTATTAAATTTATATTTTGCTTATAGTAAAATTCTGTTGTTTTTTTCACAGAGTCGATCCACATGTACTGGACCACGCCTATGCAAAAAAGCCAAGGCGTAAGCCGAAACCAAGACGAACACGAAATAACCGAAGGCAATCGGCAATTGATAATTTCAAGTATGTTTTACAAATTATAATTACAACTTTACTTCGCCATGCCATAACTCTAGATATCGCTGATTTTTTTCTTGCAGTAGGAGTAGAGTAGGAGGACAAGTATTTGTCCACAGAGAAATTGAAACTCGTCCAAGGATTTTAACTAAACCAAAAGTGAAACCTTATCAAAATTTGAGCTTGAATTGCCTGAATATCTGTAATCCTCACGAACAACCTGTTTTGTTGACGGTGTCAGAAATGCTCAGAAGTATGGGTACAAGTGTTAAATCTTATAATCAAGATATGAGACAATCCAAGGAGACAGGTTTGTTTAACTGTATTTTCGATTTCTTCCTGTGGATTAATTATCTTCTCTCATTTTTGGCTTAGACATTGAAGTGGTTTCTATTTTTGGTTCGGAAAAAATAGATAATGGTACGAGTGGACTTTTCACTAATTCCGCAGACGCACCTTCTCAGCAACAGCAAGATCAGTGTCTCTACAACCCTATGACAATGACCATTACTTCCTTGGCGGACTCACATTTTCAAGAATTGGAAATTAAAACTGGACGCGATGATGTGGAACCACATTTTTCACCGGCTTCTCCCAATGAAAATTTAATGACAATGTTAGAATCTTATGTCACATCTTTAGAAACCAATACGACGGACGATTTTGGAATTGGTGATTCTACTGGTCATGACTGTGACAATGCAATGGGACCAAATACATCTCTCGTGATTAAAGAACGGGATCAGATGATTGATCCAGTGCCTCAGTATGATTCTATTTCGAGTACAGCAGCAAAAAGTTCCAATAGTGATACGGTGAGTTTTAGATGATATTTTTGGAAATAATTATATCTTTCCTATACATTTGTTTTTAACTTGAGTGGCTGATGAGGAATTGGACTTGTGGTTCTTTTGAAATGTTGTTAGAGTGGGGCCGGAGATGAATTACAAGTTATAGAAGAAACAGCCGAAGCCAAAAGGTCTTCCTCGATTCCATTTAGAACCTCAAAGCGCTCAAGAAATCCACCGCAACGTTTTCTTGACTAATTTTGTTTCATAGTATGAAACAAAGAAGTTTGAGCTGTTTGATTAGGAGAATGCCGAAACCGAGACATCAGTTTTCAAGTGCAGTGACACTACACCTGGGAATTTTATCTCGGTCTAACAGGTTGAGTTAGAATTTTAGGATTAGAAATGATTTGATTTTTCTCAATTTATCAATTACTGTCATGTATAACATTCTTGGCCTAGAAATTTTGGATATTTATGACTTTTCTATATTTTAGTCAGTTTGATTGTACACATTCAAATTAAGATCAAATATTAGAATGGACGAATAACAACTAATTGATTTTGGCTTGAATTGAAAGTGTCACTGTCGATATTCATTTCATTTTCTGGTATGTGAAGTTAGGTTAAATCTATGTTGGAATCTTGTGTTACGCATTGGCTGAGAAGAATAAATGAATTGACTTATTTTCTAATATAAAAACAAAGAATCAACTTAATGCTGAAACAAATCAGCCAAGAAAATCATCCGACAAAGCGTTGTAAATTTCAGCTTGGTTTGAAATTGTTCGGATAATAAAGAACATAAGGACTCACTGCCATGTTTCCAGTGATATTTTCTTAGAAATTACGTAGCTTTTTAGATTGTAAGTTGATAATTTTCAGTACATTTCTCACCTGCAGTTAAGCATTTGAATCAACATCATAAATTCATTCAAAATTATACCATCAGACTGAGCGTAATTATTGCTAGAGTCTGTACGGTACTTCACCTTGTTATGAACTTAATGTGGATCCTTGTGACTTGACATTTTGAGTAGTTAAAAAGTGTCAGTGATTAAATTAAGCGTTTAGATATTTGGCTATTATCGTCACTTTCTGTGATTCTCTATCCCCATCAAGAACATGCTGACTCAAGTTGAGCTAACCACATGAATGATCATATAAGATAACATTTAACCCAACGTGTTATTTGTGCCATGAAAGTATACACAAAGAAGATGCCAATGATCATATCGATTGGATGACATGGTATGGATGCGTCAGTCATTGGTAATGCAAAAGCACATGGTAATGACTGGGATGATCTTTTGTTGGAATATGATGGGAAAAGGACTATTTATTTATAAAGTAGAATTTTTTTGCGAATAATTCTGCTAAAGAATTCCGTACACAATTATATTCTTGAATTAGGTTCGTACAAAATTGAAATGATAGCATGTCGTTCAAATGTTCCCCAAGTTTTTCTTATTTGAAGTGAAACTCTTGTTTTATATTGTTCTAAATAATCAACAAAACCAACCAGATTTGTCCTAAAAGGCTTCAAAATATTGCAGACTACATTATTAAATGATAACTAACGTAAGCCCACTTTCAGAATTTTAAAGCTTCTAGAAGATTAATGGCGTAAATACTACTACAAATTCAATCAATTCTAGTGTTATTTCTGAAATTACAGAACCTAAAGAGTAGTCAAATATGCCATCAGTGATTCTTGATTGAAATAAAAGCCTCTCTAATAGAAACCTCTCTCGAATATAAGCTTCTCTCTAATACAAGCCCGTTCATTTTTAAGATTGGGTAAATAAAAGTCCCGGCGCTTAAGAGAGTAAATTACGGTATTCATGACGTTGACGTACTGCGTTCTTACAGACTCATGGCCACAGCTTCTGTAGCGACCCAGAATATATAAGTCATTTAGAGGTGGTTGAAATGCATTTTTTTTTATTGTCATTTTAAAAAAAATTATGATTCTATTCGACACAATTACAGCAATGATTCAATCAGGCAAGTAGTCAGAAATAATCTACTTACATTTGTCATTGTCGAGTTGAACACATCGTCCAAGTTATGAACTGAACATCATAATTTTCCTTTATTTTTAATGGGATTTTTCAGCAGCTATTTTGGGCGACATATATAGTAGCGCAGTACCCATTGCATTTAGTATTGGACGCAGTGCCACATTTCAAATAGGAAGGGCATTCCATAACTGTGTCCCCAGCCTCGCCGCACCTTTCCCCTTTTCCACAGTCAGCATCGTTGATACAAAATTTAACTTCACACTGCGAAGTGGTGGTGTAAGTTGTCTGATGTTGGTTGACAATCGGCTCGTTTTGACCTTTTCGGATTTGGATTCCCCTGAGTAAGCAAGCTCGATGAAAGGATCAATGCCAACAATAAAGTCTTTCCTGCCATCGCTAACATCATGTTGACCTGAGTATGTATAATAATGATACATAGAAATCAACAAAATTTGTTTAAAGTCATATTTATTTACCAAGGATTATTTCAACTTGAATTTTTTTTAGTTTTCTTTTATCTTTAATACTATTTCAAGTATTATAGTTTGGTCTCACCAAATGTCGAAATTCTGTTTTCCACCAGACTGAGTACAAGAAATATGACGAGAGACTGTGATGTTGAGAAATGAGTGTACAGCACCAGCCAAAAATATGACTAAGAACCCCGTTTTACGTAAGAGTCGAGATAGGGGTAGAAACTTTCTATTCTGAATTACTCATGCTCGCTTATTGATGGAGGCCTGGAAATGACTGACTGGTTAGTTTTGTGATAACAGTGTTATTTACTCCAATCAATGATTGTCTTATGTACAGGGTGTTCTAGAAATAACACTCCAACTTTGAGGTAGAATGTTTCTGTAACTACTGATCGTAGAACCACGATTTTATCCTNGAATGTTTCTGTAACTACTGATCGTAGAACCACGATTTTATCCTCATTTGAAATCCAATCGCATTTTGAGCAAACATGACACCTTTGGGTCCCATACGTTTTCAAACACCACTGCAATCGTGAAGGAATCCTACCTTTTCGCGCTAAATCCAGAAATGTAAACCGTTTTCTCTAAGTTGAGTACTTATTTTTTTAAATTCGTCTAAGTAGAAGCTTAACTTTTAAATAAAGACAATAGATTAAATGCGAAAATATGTTATTATTTTATGGGATTTGGTCTACGGATTGTTCGTGAAAGAAAAATGTTAGTATGACTATATTTCCAGGAATTTAATTTAACGCATTGGTTTTATTCCAATTCCAAATATGTGAGTTTGCTGTGCTGATTCATACATATTTTACAAGATCTTCTTCTGGTATTATATTTCCATATATATCCTCATGGATAGTGACAGGATCACCATACACATAAATTGGTGGGAGCTCTAAAAAATCAAAGAAATAATTATAAAAAATATTAAATATAAATTAAATTCTGCTAACCTTCTGGAATAACTATTGGTGGAGTAGTAGGTTTTGCCTGTTGGACAACTGGAATCCTTTTTCCAGAACCACCTGAAAGTACTTGTTGTCTAGTTGGGAAAGCAACTTTTGCCTCTGGCCCAGTCAGAGATTTTTTTGCCCCAGGTATGTTGAGTACTTGTTGACGAGTAGGTACTACACAGGAGACCTGAAGAGAATCAAAAATTGGTCATAAAAAATATATTACTTAATACACTTATATATTAAGAAGGCCTCATCTTTGCCACGTAGTAACGAAATGTCATGAATTGAACAATTAACACTATTTGGTAATCTGAGAAATTAATTCCCTTCCAACAGCCCCTACTAGTGCACGTGACTTGGTCCTTACATTCTTAGCTCCGGCCCCATATTAACTTCTAAAAGAACCGTAATGTTAATACCTGAATTGAAAATACGACGAATAGCGTTGTAGCCACAACGAACGCAAATTTGAGTGACATGATGAACGATTTGCACAAAACTGTCCAGAATTTTATAACAAAAGTGATTAGTGGGAAAGGGTTTGACATTTATCTTATAGTCATTAGTTTGTGGTTAAAAGGATCGACATGACCTCATTTACCACAGAAATCTGCCGAGTTGGTAGGCATGGTTAGAAATAATGGCCGATTTGATTGTAAATTTTTATCAGTTTTATACCTAAGCACATTCAACGTGAAGCAATGTCGTTCGGACTACTGATTAGCAATTTAATTGACGAGTTGCATTTTCTTCATGTAAATTAAAACTATAATGAGGTTTCAAATTCAGTGAAAAAGATTAATATACCAATTAGTCTGATTTTTATTAATAATTTTATATTATTACAAAATTTAGAATTTAGTGTACGTGAAGCAATGTCGTTCGGACTACTGATTAGCAATTTAATTGACGAGTTGCCTTTTCTTCATGTAAATTAAAACTATAATGAGGTTTCGAATTCAGTGAATAAGAGTAATATGCCAATTAGTCTGATTTTTATTAATAATTTTATATTATTAACAAATTTAAAATTTAGTGTATTTCAACAGGATAAGTTTAGATTAAATGCCAATTAACATAAATCTGCATAGAATTCATCATTGTTAAATTAAAACAATACAGCGAAAGTTGCGCCATCGGGATCCAATCCGAAAACCTTGCCAGCATCACAAAGTTTTGACCAATTAGGTGAACCTCGTAAGTCCTGATCAGCAACCATGATTTCATCACGATCATTTTGTCCATATAATAGCGTTCCATCAAATGACAATTGTTTCCATTTTCCAGATATTTGTTTCCAAGCTGGATCTCCATGAGAATTTCCAACAAATGCATCATTTGCAGAATTCGTTCCATACAAAACTCCATTGCGTACGACAACTTGTCTCAAACTCCCAGGAACTTGACGCCAAACGGCATTGCTCAAAAGATTTTCGTCCGCAACAAAAATTTGATCAGCAGAATTGCAACCAGCGACTTGAATACCATCGAAAAAAATTTGTTTCAACTTTCCTGGAATGCAAACCCAATGTGGTTTTGTAGAATATTCACTCCATCTTCCAACAAAAATGTCATCGTTAGAATTGCAGCCATAAATCGATTCTCCCAATCGGCAACATTGTTTAAGTCTTCCTTCAATTTTCCCCCAAACACCTAAACCACCATCTGCTGTTGCATTTGAAACAAAAATTTCATCTCCGCTATTAACACCGCAGAAATTTTTTCCGTCAAAGGAAAGTTGTTTCAAGTCTGTTGGAAATCCACCGGAAAAAGCCATTTCTTTGCCTATTAAGAAATAATCAAATCCACAAATAAAATTTTCTATTATAAACCAAAATTGTTTAAACTTACTATATTGTCTTACGAGTGATGAATAACTGAAAGTTTAAACAATAAATCAGTGCTTGGTGTATTTATACAAATTTTTATACTAATCTGCTCGGAAACCCCAAGTCAGTGCTACTGCTGCAAAATGCTGCCATTCCTTGATTATAAAACCGGTAAATTGATTCCAAAAGTATACCTAACCGCTATGGCTATATATGGTTGGATAAAAATAATTAATAGGAATGGTAAAATAATTATCGCTATTCGACAGATGAGATAATCTGTTCGCTCCCTAATTAAATATACCATAAAAATTCTTGGAAAGACCACAAAAATATGATGAACTTCATTTCCTGCTCTTAGCCTCGCTTGTGTGGGGTTCAAGGTCTTGCTTGGAGTTCGAGGCAATGAAAACCTAGATTTCATGCCAAACAATTAAAATTTATTTTAGATATAACTTTATAACTTTTCTTAGTCTAATTACAATACATCTATTTTCATCCTACTCGTTTACAGCTAACTTAATATCCGAAAATTACCTAACATGTCGGATGTCTTATGAAAAAATTACTTGATTATCTACAAAATCACGAAAAGTTATAAAACTGGATCAATCAAAGAAATTTCAATTCTTAAACCGAAGTGCCCTTATTGTATTAACCTCAAGTCGAATTATTGTATCTTTTATATTCATTGTGAGTCGAATGACATTGATGTTTGAGTGTCCGACTTACAATTTCCTAAGGTGTGAATAGCGCATAGTGGTTATAGTTTTAAGATTAGCTCTTTTAGCCATAGCCATCAAGCCATTCACCCTATCAATCCAACAATTATTGCAATTTAAAATTCCTATTTTCTCATGTTTTGTGATTGTAAAATTGGTGCTTTTTAAATACCACATGACAATCATCAGGCCTTTCCCATTGCTCAATTGTAACTCGATTTACTAATTCATCCTATTTTATTGCATTAAGGATTTTCCAAATCAATGAAACGATCTAGCGTTTTTTCAGGTCGAAATCGTTAAAAATTAACAAGTCACAACACATTTGTACACCGAAGGCCAATCACAAACATTTATCGTCGGGTTAAACATAAGTCCTGCTGTACAAGATTGAAGAACTGGTTTGCCATGAGTACATTGGTAGAAGGAATTGCAATCTTTTGGATTTGGGTGATAATCACCTTTGGTGCAATCGATTGACTCATCACATTTCTTAGGAGGTGGCGTGACACTATCACAACCTGGTGGTTCAATGCATTTGTATGCGTTTGGCCAATCACAAACATTTATGTTTGGATTGAAAACTAAACCAGCTGGACAAGGTTGAAAGTATGGAACGCCGTTGGAGCATTGGTAAAAAGAATGACAAGATTCTGGGTCTGGATGATACATCTTCCCAGTTGAGCAATCTGGCTTGCCACAAGGACCTTTAGTTGTTGTTGTTGGAGCTTGGGTTGTTGTTATTTGAGCTTCAGTTGTTGCAGCTTCGGTTGTTGTTGGTGCTTCAGTTGGTTGAGGTGGTAGCTCTTCTTGCTTATCAATTTTAAATACCCATTTACCAGGTTGACGCACATTTGTTGTTTGTGTGATATTAATAACTTCCGCCGTGCAAGACCCAGCAATTTCATAGAAGGTTTTCTGATCACCAAAATCAAATCCAGCTTTGGCGGGAATTCCTCCTAGACCAGTGCATCTATCGCCGTTTGAATCTGTCCCTGTCGTCTATGTAATCTTATTGTAGTAAAATATTGAAAAAGAATGAACTCCGTCTGTTGCCAAGATGGCTTGATACATGTTTCGCTTGTTCCTTCCTTCACAATTAGTAGAAGGAACGCTTGCACCAAAAAATGTTACCTCGTCCCAAGTTATGATGAATATCCACTACAGCTGTAGATTTAATTCGGGGTAAATCAGGTTAATATCAGATTCGGCTTTTGCAAGAAGATCAAGGTCATCAGTTTCTCTGTAATAAACAACTCCACCAAGATATGTATTCACATCAGCCCAATATGGTAAAATCATAGGTTGGCTTAAAGAAGAACAGATTGGAGTGAACACTAGGTTACCTGGAGTAAAAATTAACAATTTTGATGAAAATTGTCAATTATTGAAATTACTAGTCTCTCACCTGTAACAAAAGTAATTGCAGCATTTGTTGAAAGATAAAGTTTGTCGTAGACTTCGCTGAAGAAAGTAAATGTTCGATTGTTACTGAAAGGAGCCGTAATGTAAAAGTCGACGCCCTGTGTCAACACAAGATCTTCAGTTTCATTTCCATATGGAAGAAAGTCTGCTTTGAGAATTGCTCCATTGGAAAAATGGAGACAAATCAAGAAAATTGAAATGATATGAAAACGCTTGGCCATTGTAATTAAGGGAAACTCTCAAGTAAAAGTAAACTACTCATTTGAGTTTCATTGTTTTTTATATTAACCGAATCTATGGAAATTGGTTGGATTAGTCGTTGATAAACTTTTTGATAGTATGAGGTGCAAGAGTAATAATCTGGTGTGCCCTTTTATGATTTCCTGTGAATTTATTTACGTAAATACGTATTTTTCCAGAGAATTTTATTGTACGAGTTCATAACGTATTCCCATCCCGGCAATAAGCCATATGCGATTATGATATAGTCAGTTCAACCCTTTATGTATGTATGAATAAGTAATTAAATTCGAATTTAGAAATCATTTGAGCCCAGCCTAAGCCTCATACTTTTAATCATTGGTAGGAAACATCTCTTCATTTTCGCCTAACCTCTCAGATAAATATTTTAA
>WJEZ01001306.1:0-18380 GCA_009869925.1 Thalassaphorura encarpata | reverse complement strand
TGGAGTGCGCAGCACTACCCACACAACACTACACAACACACTCACACTACTCCACGCAGAGACCAAATGTGGGAGGAAGAGAGGGGATGAAATCTCCTCTCTCAATATATGTCGTATTTCATCTTAAGACTAGTGAATTTTCAAGAAGTATTTCTTGACTTTTAGCGATGCTATTTATCAATATTGATCTGAGAAAATTCGTGTACTGTCTTTGGAAAATCGAAAAACTAATTTCTTGACATGGACATTTGAAGGATATGAAATAATGTATGCATAGAAAATAAAAAAATGCTTTGCATAATATAGATGATGGTAAAAGTCTATGTGAATTTTGAATTGACAAATGATAGGAAATATTTGGAGTATAATGTTTTATTTGAGCACTACTCTGTGAATTTTTGCATGGATTTAGGTGCCAAATAGTTTAAATCAAATGGAAGCGGATATAAACCGAACTTTCTTGAGCTTTGCATGTTCGTTTCGTGCTTAAAGATCTGGTTCATTTCCCACACATTGTTTTTGCCAAATAAATAGAAAACAACATAAGAGCACGATCAAACTTTTACAGTTAAGTAACTTGAACGAGTTAAGTTTTACATATTTACATTATTTATTTTTAATAGATCGCCAAGTGTATGAAATGTACAAAATTTAATGTATTTTTATAAAATATAGCACCATTTTATCTACCATATTTATTTTTACTATATATATTTGTATAAAATTTCACAAAATTATTAAATGAGTTAAAATAAATCGCATTTGGCAGCAATATCAATTAACTAAGACTACATCTAATCATTAATCTGAAGTTTAAAATTAATTAGTTAGTTTGCCCAATCCATTAATTAAATCATAACTAAAATAAAATAAATCAGGCATTCAAAGATAAAACTTTGAGGCTCCAGTTCACTTCTAAAAATGAACAAACTCTGATCATCTTCTGTCATATTGTTATACTCCCGTTCAATTTTATATATACAATCACCAACTAAGTCAATATATTCAGCTTTCGTTTGAGCTTCTTGAAAAAACCTTTCGTCTATTTCCTCCGCCTTTTCTTTCTGACGTTCTGGCTTAGCCCATTTTTTGAAATGCATCATTAATCTCTCTAACCATTTCTAAACGAAACTCAGGATTAGCTGGAGCTTTAGCTTGACCTTTCAAAAAACTCGAAATAAGGGATTTGTACTCATTTTTATCTTGTGCTTTTGAAAAATATTCCTTTTCAATTATTTCTGCTTTACTAGTATCTGCAGATGGGTCAGATTTTAAAAGTACAGCAAGAATTTGTGCAACCAAAAACTTGCGTACACGATGAGCCTTGAACATTTTTTCTTCGTACTGCAACAATTTACAAATCCAATTCATGTAGTCGTCCAGTGTCTCCGAATTTTCAAATATTACCTTCTCCTGTGTAACTGAAGTAAATGTCTGCAAAATAAAATACGTAAATGGACGAATTAACTATTAAATTTAATATTTACTAATATTATGAAGGTAAGGAAAATGACATACATCATTGTATTGTGTAACATCCAAAATCCCATATTTGTCATTTGAGTCCTGAAGCAATTTGATGATTTTGTCACGATAAGCTTGGCGTTTCCATCCATTTCCAGAAGGAACAGAGAATGGCAAATTAATATATCCGTTTTCCATTTTATTTATTTTGCCTGCAAAAATTTAATAAACAAATTAATTAATTAGTTGAACTTTTAAATTTGTTTAATTTAAAACGAACCAATATTATTCAACTCGATATGATTGTGCTAATTAAAAAATTAAACTTTGTATAATTAAAACTTACTGTGTACGTTTTTGTGTAATGTAGTTTGGAAGTTGATTTTAGTAAGGTTAGAATTCGGTTCGGTCTTGTTGCACTGTGAGATCTGGTCTGTGAATGAGGGTGAGAGATGAAATCCCGTTCTATTTTTACTCATGTAGTGCAGTGCAGGCAGGTGCAGACGTAAGTCAAACGTACGGACAAAAGAATTTTTAACCGTTGACTAAGGCTAAGGCCTTCCTCGTTCTATACTGTACCCTTTACGTTGACTAGTTGAAACGAAACCCTTCGACCCGTTTGTTTACAACGAATATGGAATGGAACAACAGAATTTTGATTGTCCGTTAAACCGCTTGTTTTGAATTTTCTTGTATGAAAGCTTCATGTCCATTCAATAATTGTCAACAGTATATTTTTGGATGTAAGGTTACAGGGAAAAAGATTTAATTTGTTTCCTTACTTTTAAATTAAATTGAGCCAGAAAGTAATAATTAATTTGGAAGCGCTGTATTGAATTGCAACGCAGCGCTAGCTAGAAATCCTGAAGCTAATTAATAAAAGTAACATAACCCAGAACCCAGAGGAACACGTTCTTCCACTCAAAATTTTTATTGTGTATTTTTCAGGTAAATTTGTAAAAACAGTTAGCAATTCATTTATGCCTTGAAAGAAAAACCTTGATTAATTTAATTTAATTTACTTATTTTTTTAACCACGATTACGATTCTCACTTGTACTCATCATCCGCTTCATCCCTCCCTTCGGGAATTCCTCTACATTCTAATAAATTATTTTCCTCAGCCCCGCCAGGATTATTAGAATTACACGAGAGTAAAACATTAACATGAGGATGAGAGTAGACGGGTTGAATGTTGTAATTATTAGCAGCATGGGGTTGTTGTTGCCCAGACGTAGGTGCGTTGCTGCCGTTGTTGCTGCTGCTGTTGTTTGGATTAGCACTACTCAGGTTGTTGCAGAGGGAAGGAATCACAGGGGGCGCTGGGGGTTGATTATAATATCGAATCGGAGGTCCGTAGTAATGAGAAGCTAATTGTTGTTGAATCGTTGGGCTAGTGTCATTCAATTTATTTGGGGTTGAGTGCGGTTGTTGTTGCTGTTGTTGGGGTTGCTGTTGTTGTTGTTGTGGAGGTTGTGGGCCTTGACCTTGGCCCTGCTTTGGATAAATTATTTTATTCGGGTGAGCTTCTACGGAAAGGGCAGTATAGTGCAAAAATAGAGGGCGCCCTATAACGTTAGGTACTCGCCTTATTGTACCATAAATCGGTTGTTGTTGTTGCTGCTGCTGGGGTTGCTGTTGTTGTTGATCGTAGTACTGCTGCTGCTGCTGCGCATGCACACTGCCTTTTGATTGTAGAGTACCATAGTAACCTGGGTTAGGAACTCCAGTCTGTTGCGAATTCAAATGTAAGTTCAGTTGGTGTTGAGTTATAGGTACTGGTACTGGTTGTTGTTGTTGCTGCTGACTCATGCGTTGTTGTTGTTGTTGTTGTTGTTGCGGTCCACCTGGTTTACCCATTGGTTGCGATTGCTGCTGACCTTGTAAATGTTGATGATTGATTGGCAAAGTACTCCAGGAGTAAGGGCGCGTAGCATTATTTTCAAATGATTGTCTAATTATTTGGAAATTAGTCTTAAACTCAGGATTGTTGATTGGTTGACCTTGGTTTTGACCTTGACCTTGACCCTGTGTTGGCTTTGAGTTGTTGACAATAGGAGTTGCTGGATTTGCATTGGGAGGAGTGATTGGAATTGGCACTACATCGCTAATTTCATTAATAGGTTGAATCTCATTCGGTTGTTGTTGTTGTTGTTGTTGTTGAGCCGCTGTGGCAGATACGCCATTAGGCCCGCCACTATTTAAATTTTCATACTGTGACTCATCCGTCAAGATTTTTTCTTCTCTTTTATTGTTGCCAGCTTCGACTGTTTTTCCAAATTTATTTTTGATTCCTTTGACAGAAGGTCGATGACTGAATCCATAGTCATCTCCTGCTCCTCCGTCATTGTTGTATTGTTTTTTAATTTTATTAATGCGATTTATATCTATAAAATTAATGAGTTCATTCTCCTCTTTAAAATTGTTTAATTGTTTAATTTCTTCCGTTTCAAGGGATGTGGATGTCCCAGCATCTTTTTTTAGGAGAAGTTTATTATCACGTGATGGCCAAGTTGAATAATCCATTGAACCATCCAAATCATCCAAATTCTCTTCATCATCATCCAATGAAGTTAGCCATCTTAATTTTTCAACCAAGGAAGAACATTCAACTTGTTTTTTATTTATTTTTCTTGCTTTTGTGTCAAGGGTCACGGCGAGTCGGATTTGCTCAGAGGTTGACAATGGGGTCGTCCCTGTACTGATTTTCTGAATTGGAGTCGAAGGATTTGGCATTGGATTCGTCTCAATTCTCATTGTACTGCAAAATAAAATAATTGATTAGTTTTATTAGTTTATTTGTTAAGTATTAATTTAAAAAATAGTTAATTGATAAGTTAGCAAAATGCAAAATTACTTGGTTGTCACAGATTTGGTTTTCAATGCATTTGAGAAGATCTGGTTCTTCCGGAGATTTTTTATTCTCTGAACTATTTGACCTCCACAGTCTTCCTCCTTTGAGAATCCCACCCAATCTAAATTTGAATGGAAAATTCACACGTTAAAATTCCATGGGGTGGGTTCCTGGAGTTTCTAAAATAACATGAACTCAATTCTACTTAACTTAATTTCTAGTAGCGTGAAATTTTATATTATCGTAAGTTTGCCCTATACCAGAACAACTATTTCCACTCTTATTTTATTTTCAGAGAGTTTACCGAGTCTTAAGAAATACATTTACTTATCAACTATCTTTCTTTTTTCGAATCGATTTTCTCTTGTTCGCATAATTTTATATAGAAATTAAAAGAGAGTTTTATTATTCGAGTTGGGCTCAGTCTTTGAATTTCGGAAAGTATTGAATACTTCCATCTGTTTTGCATGAGAAAATGCTGTTTTCAACATAAAGCTTATAAGGAAGCGCTTCATGATGGAAACAAAGCCCTGTGTAATTAGGTTGGAAGCGCTGCATAGAGATGAAGGCGCTGCATAACTAAATTCAAAGCGCTGAATAATTAGGTTGGAAGCGCTGCATTATATTGGAAGTGCTGCACTAAACTGGNCAAAGCCCTGTGTAATTAGGTTGGAAGCGCTGCATAGAGATGAAGGCGCTGCATAACTAAATTCAAAGCGCTGAATAATTAGGTTGGAAGCGCTGCATTATATTGGAAGTGCTGCACTAAACTGGATGCGTTACATAATTAGGTTAGAAGCGCTGCATTGAGTTGGAAGCGCTGCATTAAATTAGAACCACTGCGTTAAATTGGATCCGCTGCATTAAATTGGAACCGCTGCATTAAATTGGAACCGCTACGTTAAATTGGAACCTCTGCATTAAATTGGAAGCGCTGCATAATTAAGTGGAAGCGCTACATAGTTGAGCTAGATGCGAACTTGTATTTTTAGTAGCTTTCTTAATTCTTGCTAAGAAATTACGACCCTAATTCTGATCTCCTTATTGAACCTTATAAAGAAAGAGTTACTATTAATTTTTGGCGTAGTCACTTTTCTATACTGCACAGGCATGGAGTAAACTAAAAAGTATTAGAATCTTTGAGACTAGTGACACTCGACACGTTGTGAACGTTAAGATTGCAATATAGAAGAAGAAATGATGCAAACTGTAAATGCTTGAAACTCTAACTCAAAAGATTTATAATTAATTGCATCTGCGATTTAAATTGGCTCGAGTATTTATATCGTTCAGGCTGTAAAGAAACATAATTTGTTTAGATAGTGTTTCTTACCTCAATCCTCTTCTAATTTCTTCCTCTTCATTTGAAACTTCTTCATATTCTTCAACCATTCTTCCTTGCACCTGTTGCTGATCAAAACTGTCCCTTTGAATTGGTAAATTATTGTATAAAAATATTTTTCTTTTAGCTGAAGGAGGTGAAGGAGGATTGTTTTGATTCACATGAGTTATGTCTGCAACGAATCAGCAAGAAGAAACAGTCATTAGTAAATTAATTCAATGTGGCATCAAGCCTTATGGAATGTAATTAAATTTACCAGGATTACTAATGAATTGTTGTTGTTGATGCTGTTGTTGCTGCAACTGTTGTTGTTGTTGATGATACTGATAATTAAGATTGAATATTTTATCCTTGTATCCCTCCGGGGGACTAAGTGTTGGTTGATCAATTTCATTGTAGTCATGAGTATGAATGAGTTCATGTTGATGATGAGGATGTAAATGATGATTGTGTGATGCATGTGGATGAGAATGAGGGTCATGACCTCCAGAATATGAAGATGAATCTGATTGGTGTTGCTGCTGCTGGAGCCAACACAAACAATCGTTCGACTCATAAAATATATTCAAATTCTCATTAAAAATCACACTCTTTTTTGGACCAGTTCCATTTGGCAACTTTTTGAGAATTGATTGTGGAATTGAAGCAGAGGAAAATGAAGAAGGATTGGTGGCTTTGGTATACATCATACCTTACGTTACAACTACGAACTTAGCTAATTAACATTTACACAATTCACAACACTTGAGTTTAAGTTAAGATTTGAGTCAGTCAGTCTGAGAATGAGTGAGCTGATGAAGAATTCAGTCAGTCAAAGGAAGAAGTAGAAGAGAGATCCGATTGGATTGGATTTGCAAAAGAAGAAAAAAGAAAAAGGTGTCTTGTGCAATTCGGTTCTACGGTCCTCTTCTCTCTCAGATTCTACAAAATCGATTTTTCAGAGATGGAGGTCCCCGACCGACTCTTCTGGTGCATGCTCCAAGCCCTACTTACCTTAGTACAGCGGCGTAAAACCCGGCTGCTACAGAAGATACAGAATCCTCCGGTTCTACGGCAAGAGTTCAATAAACTTCATCATCTATCCATCCGTTTCCTAGTTCTACCGGCTAAAGGCTAAGATAATAGGTCCAGAAGAGGAGAAAGAGATGGAAATGAGAATAAAACCAAACGTTTTTGCATAATTTCCAAAGTCTTCTCTTGGGAAAAGCGAAAAGGCTTTCGGTTCAATTTTGATATCTCGGGCTTATGTTTATTCTATGCAAATACAAATTAAACTCAAATACGACTATTTCACTTTGCCTTTGTGCTTACAGCTACAGTAAAAAACAAACAAATTTGTTCTAGTTTTGAATGACGGTCCTTACAAGTCAAAGGTCAAGCTATTGGACTTTGCAATTTGACAAGGTTATGCAAATACAAATTAAACTCAAATACGACTATTTCACTTTGCCTTTGTGCTTACAGCTACAGTAAAAAACAAACAAATTTGTTCTAGTTTTGGATGACGGTCCTTACAAGTCAAAGGTCAAGCTATTGGACCTTGCAATTAAGATCAGAGATCAGAACACTAGAACAAAAATACATTGAATGCAGCCAAACTCAAGAGGATTGTTTACATTCAATAGACTTGCATTGCATCCTACATTCCATTTTACCGTAAGCTAATTGATTGCTTTATCCAATTGCACGTAGTTTCAATTTCTACTCGAGCAATAATTACTCTTACAAGTCAAAGGTCAAGCTATTGGACCTTGCAATTAAGATCAGAACACTAGAACAAAAATATATTGAATGCAGCCAAACTCAAGAGGATTGTTTACATTCAATAGACTTGCATTGCATCTTACATTTCATTTTACCGTAAGCTAATTGATTGCTTTATCCAATTGCACGTTAGTTTCAATTTCTACTCGAGCAATAATTACAACTATATTTCATGTTACATGCAAAATACCAGATTGTATAAAAATTTAGACTTCTTCTTTGTCCTTTGACTTTTTTGACTGATATATAGGGTTTATGCAGCCAAACTCAAGAGGATTGTTTACAGTCAATAGTAATAGACTTGCATTGCATCTTACATTCCATTTTACCGTAAGCTAATTGATCCAATTGCACGTAGTTTCAATTTCTACTCGATATTTCTTCTTTGTCCTTTGACTTTTTTGACTGATATATAGGGTTTTAGTGAACCAGTAAACGGAAGGCCTATGGAATATATATAGGCAAACGAACCGACACGGCTGTGATGAATACGACATTAATGAATTAGATTGGGAATCACTTACATTTCTATATCGGGTAGTCAAAAACTTAATTGCATAAAAACCGTATAAAGTGAAAGTCTAATTAAACCTGAAAAACAAAAGTAACCCGAATCCGAACGTTAGCCCGTTTGTGTTATGCACCATCTCCCGTCCTTAGGTTTTGAATTAATAAAAAAGTATTAAGCATTGGGCCATAGGGAGCAGAACAGATTCACTCGAGCCAAGACACAGTAGAGTTTCCCTTTATTCTTTTTTTATCCTTTCTTCATTGGATTGAATTCAACTGACTCTTCAAAGTTCAACTTCAACAAAAAGAAAAAGCAAAACGGGTCGCTTCCGTTTCATTCGTTCGTAATTCGTTTATATCAAAAATTCATCTAACAAGCAAAATCTACGTCTAGCGTCTAGCCAAGTAAAACAGAAAAGGCGAAAAGTCTCATTTTTTAGAGTTTTTAAATCGGACGTACACGTAAAGTTTTTAGTGAAGGAAGGTCAAACGGCAAGCAATACGGTAAGTCGTCGTAGTCGTACGGTATATATACTATTTTTTTGGTCGTAGCTCATGTACTACTATATATTTTATATAATTTATTACATATTTATTAGTATTAGGTATTAATTTGGGTCGGTAACCGATTTATTAATTTAATTATAGATGGACGACATGTCAGAAGTGATTGAGAGGTTTCGAGGATGTATTTTAACACTGAAGACTAAACCAGGGGATGATGGGATTTCTGAGAATATTATTGGGACCCTAAGGACCCTTGACATTGATGAAGGGACTCTTACCCTTGATGAAGCGATGTGTAATGGAGACTTACTGCCAGATGGATTTGTTCTAAGGTAATTAGTAAAGTTAATTAATTTAAACTGAAATTTCAATTTAAGTCTTTTATTTTAAACTATAAGATCCACACAAATCGCTGACTTGACCGTTTGTGGAAAAGCAGTTGGAAATGAAGTTTTGACGTTGGTAGAAGCGGATTTCATGACCCCGGTCATGCCTATTCCCCCAACTCCACCCCCAGAGGTAAAGCCAAAGCCACAACCAGCTAAAGCCCAGGTCAAGACCAATGTGACAGAGTACAAACCAACTCCTGCTTTTAAAGTGTTCGAAACTCAACAACAACCTCAGAATAATCTACAACAACAGAATCGAGGAGTTCCATTATCATCATCTCAATTTCAATCGTTGGCTAATCCATTTATCAATCTATTGGATGACCCTGTCCCTGCGCCTGAGGTCAAACCATTTTCAGCTCCTGCGCCTGCGCCTACGCAATGGAAAACTCCATTATCAGAAAAACAAATCAATATTAAATTAGAGCCCGAACCTCAAGATCCACGCTCAGCGCTAGAAGCAAGTTTGGGAATTACGCCGACTAAGAAAGTTCCAGTTGCTACGAACAATGTCAATGTCAACGTCGTTAACAAAAATACAAACGCTCATACGCATGCGCAGGCATCTGCACCTGCGCAGAAGGCTGCCGCCACACCAAAATCCAAAGACTCTCGCGTCGTTTATGTGGCTAGTGAATTGGAAAGAAATTATTTTGAAAAGGCCAAAGCTATCAAGAATGCAGCATATAATTCTGGGACTTCTCCACCCAAACAGCAATATCAGCAGCAACATCAACGGCAAGGGCCTGCGCAGATGAATTTTTCTAACATTGCCCTTAATAATATGACTCCGACTTGTGTTCTTCAAAAACTTGTCAATTCTCCTAATAATGGTCATCAGCAGCAGCAGCAGCAAAAGGGAAAAAAAGGAGCAGCAGCTGCAATGGATCCAAATAATCCATTTAAGAAATTATTGAAACGTCCTGTAGAGGCTGGGTCGCAACCCTTGAATAAATTACCAGAGTTAGGTTCAGCTGCTGGGGATTGGAATTTGGATGAAGCAGCCGGGAGGCAAAAGTCTTGGCCTAAACAACAGCAACAACAACGGATGGACGATGTGTTGTCATCTTTTGTGAATCAAAACCAACTCCAAGGTCAAGGGAGAAGTGGACCTAATCGTAAGCAAAAGCAAAGCAAAACAGAAAACAATTCAGATTAATTATAAATTTGACCCTTGGACCTTGTTTCCTGTTCTAGAATTTAATCAAAAAGGAAATGGAAGAACGAATGGAAAAGCTGATGCTGCTGCAACTTTTGAAATGACGAATGATGAAATTTTTGCAGAAGAATTTGATTTTGATCAAAATAACGCAATGTTTGAGAAATGTGAGTTCTACTTAGTCTAAGATTTTAGGATAATGTCTAAAATTAGCTAATTAATAACCAAGTTGTGTGAATTTAATTTTAGTGCCTGTCGAATCCAAGAAACCTGTTAAACCTGCGAAAGAACCAACTACATTTTGTCAGACTGACACAACATTTTTGGCTGATCGAGCAGTCGAATCTATTAAATTGACCAAAGGGGTCAAATCTTTCAAGAATTTTGTGAGTGACACTGGAATTATTATTCCCGCTGTGGACATGAATGTTAGGAGTCAGATTTTGAATACTGCTCATGATTGTGGACTTCATCATACTAGGTAACTAAAAATGAATAAACAAAAATATTAATTAGGGAATAATTAATTAAGTTTTCTTAACTTGTTTGTAGGATGGTTGAAGTAATGGGCCGAGCCGTTGCACAGACTTGTGTACCCCTTCTGGGGAATTCATTTCGTTTGAGCCCAGAGCGTGAAGAAGATCGTCCTTCTGTTTTAATTTGTACTGGGCCACATTGGCAAGGGGCTGCTGGGATATGTGCTGCTCGTATTCTTGCCTCTCAAGGGGTTCAGACCTATGTGTTCGCTAAGAGACAAGAGGTCAACTTGTGTGATGTTGAGGAACGACTTTATAAAATGACTGGGCAGAAATTAGTTCGCGATTCTTGTGGTAATTAATAGTAAAAATAACGCATTCTACATTTATGTTACTAATTTTGTTTTCTATTTCAGCCCTTCTCGGTTTGAACTTTGACCTTGTGATCTTAGCCAAAGACTCTCACGCTGATAAGGACTTGTCTCTTGGACCTGTGTATTCCAAATGGATGCAGAATAAACCCGTCGTCCTAGTTGACCCACCCGTCCTCAATTCTTATAGAAATTGTTTCAATGCTGAAATGTACTCTGACTCTAGTGTTGCTCCACCATCTCGCATTTGTATCTTGACCCCAACTCTACCCTTGAACTATGGGAGTGACTCGACCGTCAAAATATTTTTGGTCAACATGGGAATCCCACAACAAATCTTCGCTCATAATGGAGTCATTTACAAAAGTCCATTTGGTGATAAATTGACTATCCAAATATTTTCAGAAAAATCGGTCCAGTCGCAATCATCCAAGGCTTCTGCTTCATCATCGTCAAATTAAATTCATTTCCATCTACGTTACGTGCGAGACCAGAACGACCAAATTAATTTCAAGACATAGTAAAAGTGGTAAAGGTTAAAGGTCAACGTCATTTTTTAGTTATTTCAGTGACCTACTCTGTACTTAAGAAATACAAAGGCATAATGAAAGTACCTGAAATTCCACTAAAGTTTAAGTTTAAGTTATCCCTAGGTCAGGTCATGTGATAAGAAGACAAGACTTGAATTGTTTGTTTATTCAGGTTGGTCAAGGTCAAAGGTCAATTCAAAACTTGGATTTGTATGACGCTTATTATTAACATTAACGTGGTTATTATTACCTTGTCAATTTAGTTGAATTCTGAGACGAAGACGACGGCCATGCCTCGTGGATTGATTTTAAGTCGTCTTAATATTTGTTTTTGTTTTTTACTTTATTCTCTATTGTTGTTGATTGTTGCGTAATTGTTGTTGTGAATAATAGTAGGTCAGAATGCAGAATCGTGAGTATGTGTGCAAAATATTTTCAACGAATGAGATGTGAAGTGAGAAGATGATATTATTATTAATTGTATTATTGTAAGGGGCCAACGACTTTTATACGAACTAGAGCTAATTGCTATTGTTAAGATTATAAAGTGAATTATTAGTGTAAACTGAAATATGACTAGCCTGAACTTTCTAATCTTTCCCCCTTCAGGGGAAATTTTGGCTCCGAGTTTCACTAATAATTCACATGAAGTTTTTTAAGGAGATCGACTATTATATGGTGATTCACTTCACTTTGGAATCCTTTGTTATAATTAACGTTATGTTTAATTAATTTGATGATTGGCACTTCAAATTGGCAAAAATTGGCGCAATGACAAAGAAATCAGTAAAATCAAAATTCTAAATTCACACAAACTTAACTTTTAATTTATTTTCGACCCTTACCACCGCCACCCTTAGCACCACTACCAGCAATATGAACACGTTTAGATTTAGATTTGGAAGACAAATTAGAGATTTTGACAACATTAGCAGTTTTACTAGAATTTTTTGCTTTTTTTCTTGCTGCTGCTGCTGCTCCTCGATTCTTGGTCCGATCTCCTTTCTTGAGCGTAAATCTTGGTTGTTTGGCTCGACGTTCCTCCTCTTCTTCTGCCCTTTGTGCCCTTTCCTTCTTTTTAATCTCTTGGAGATCTTTGTAATTAATACAAGGGCGCTTTGAGGGGCGCGCCCCTAGGCTAATCGCAAAGGCACTTTCTGCATCCTCCTTGGCGACTCCAGTCATGGAATTAAATCCAAATTTAATTATTTCGTATCTGGAAAAGGTAAAAAAAATATTTTAATTAATATTCGACATAAAAATTAGTTTTTTGCAAGTACTTACTTTGCTTTTTTCAAATCTAACTCAGGAGGTTCGTCAGATTTGGCCATTTTGGAGGTCGAAGTCAAGGTAGAGGTCATCTCTGATAGGTCTGTGGCGGTCGTAGTCGTGGGTTTGGCGGGATCAACAAAAACAACGGTGGGTATATTTTTATTCCTAGTGTTAGATCCAACTGAAAGACTTGGGTTTGGATTTGAGTTTAATTTTTTTAATTTCTTTTTTGCTTTGCGTCTCTGAGATTTTGAAGAAGTCATCTGATTTGAGCCGTTGCCGCTGCTGCTGGTGGTTTTCATGTTTAAATAATTAGCCCTATTTATGTCAATGTTCCAATCTGAAAGAAAAATAAAACAGAAAAATATAAATATAAATAAAAATCTTAAAAACAGAAGTGTTCAGTTCTAGCCAGTTTTCGCGCTGCGATGAGTTCAGGTCAGAGGTTACGCATACGCATTGCCTTAATATTAACTTATAAAATAAATGCGAAGAAATTACCGGTTGTGTATTTTTTTGAATTTTTGTATGCTGAATTTTTATTTGAAGTGGAATTATGAAGAAGGAACGAGGCTATGGCCTCGAGGTCACCGATAGGACCCTATAGACCCCGGCTGAAAAGTGAAACAAGATTTTTTCGTGTCATCCCCTGAAGAGAAATTCTTTGTCGGAGACTTCGTCAAGTTTGAATTGTCATGAAGCCAAGGATGAGCCAAAATTTCTTCATAGCAAGGACGATCCACAGCATCTTTCTTAAGACAAAGTCGGACCAATTCTTGACATTGTTGACTTACTCCAGAGCTGAACTGGAGATGACCTCTGATGATCATTTTGTCATTTTCAAATGGAATATCTCCACAGACCATGACAAAAAGCAAGATGCCAAGGGACCAAACCGTAGCAGCAACTCCATTGTAAATTTTATCTTGAATCCATTCTGGTGGAGCATAGACACGTGTCCCATCAAAATCATCAAAAAATTGAAAATCTTGACCATGGCCATGATGTGGGGGGAATTCTGCAGCAGCTCCAAAATCAATCAATTTTAACGCCATGGATTGACCATCAATGAGAATATTTTCATCCTTGATATCACGATGAACAACTCCAGCCTTGTGACATTGGATAATGATGTGAATGAGTTGACGAAAGAAATTCTTGGCTTCACCTTCAGACAAAACTCCTTTGGCACTGATGTAGTCAAACAAATCTTTGGCCAATTCTGGACGTTCCATGATAATCACATAATTTTCTGGTTGTTCAAAAAAATCAAGCAATTTGACAACTCCATTCACATGTGATAACTTTTTGAGAACAGCAATTTCCAGTGGGACACGAAGTCCATTGAGTTGTTCCCAATTGGTGACCCTTTCCTTAAGAACGTGTTTAACAGCCACAGGAGCTCCATCACTCACGCGTACTCCCTTGTAAACAATTCCAAAGCCACCCATCCCCAAAGGGTCGTCTTTCATGTAGTGGTAGCGACGTCGAATGCTTAAGCTTGGATCATTTTCTGCCTCACTGTCATTCTCATTGTTGTCTTCAGAAGATGAGACAGACATCATGGACAAAGACATGATCGAGGATGGAGAAGAAGAATTTGCAGTGATGGTATCTTGGTCTTGAGTAGTGTCCATCATGGTAACGCCAATATCAACAGCCTCTGAAGAAGTCTTCGGGCCTAGGCCAAGGGCAAGGGCCGTATCACCCCCAGGTCCAGCAGCAGCAGTCGCAGAATTTGTGTTGACATTGACACTCATCGTCAAAATCAGAATTTTGAAACAAAAATTTTACTTTTGAGCGAGCGTGAAGTGATGAAATAAAAGGAAGTATGGAATGGAATGGTCTGAAGACTTTAGAGTTTAGACTTAGACTAAATGAACAGAGAATTTGGAATGAAATATGAAGGTCAGGCAGTCAAATTGAACGAATCAGTCTCAAATCAAAGTCAATGAACGGAAAGGAAGGAAGGAAGGAATAGGAAATATGAAGAGGAGGAAAAAAAGAAAAAGGACAAAAGTACTTTTCCCACGCTCTTTAACCGCCACACCAAAAATAGACAAGAATCACAAACCCGCGTCGCAATAACCTAGTCAGTCTCAATTCTATGTATGTCCTTGCGTCGCGTCCAGACTTCAAGGCAACAGCCAAAGGCAAGGCAGACACGTTTCCGTTTTAACAGAACTCAACTTTTATGCACTTTCAGCAATAGGGGTCAAATCACGCTCACGTTCGCGTATCTTGCCCAAGTTCACTCAACTCAGCGAATACGGGTTCAAACCACAAGTCAAAGTTACTGAATCACCAAAATCCAAAATTGTATTGGTTTAGGTTTGTTCTATTCGAGTCTATTTCACAGAGACAAAAATGACCGACCGAATGATTGTCCACCAAAAGAACCGTCTTCTTCAACTGCCAACCAAGAATGAAAGGAGCAAAAACAAAACATCTGGAGTCAAAGCCCAAACGTGTCCAAGGTTGTTTAACTTTGCACGAGTCGTTAGGTGATTCACCCTTGAACTTCAGGACAGGAGTCAGGGCCGAGGAAGGCAGAATAGCCAGAATTCTTTGGAAGTCTTCCAAGTTATCAGAAACGGACAAGAAGACAATGACAGTTGAACGAACCGAAAGAACCAACTGTACTATAACTGGATAGTTAGTAGATTTCCAACTGATATGCTATCTACCGTTGATCGTTACTACTACTAGGATGACTGAAAAGAAAGAAAATAGCTGAGCCTGTATAGTTTCTAGCAGCCTAAGACCGGACAAAGCCAGTTTACGTTTTTTGAAGTTAACTTGAGTAGAAAAGCAATAGCAATGGACTTCACTTCCTTGATTTGACATTCCTTTTATACTTTCCTTCATACATCGCCTTCCCCTAGTGGAAATGGGAGGGTGGTTGGAATGGAACTAGGTCCTTGCAAAATATTGCCTGTGGTCCCCTTGTCTTATTGCATTAACATCGATGCTCAATAAAATATCGCTTGCTTCCTATCCTAACACAACAATTTAATGGATGTAACAAGTACAAAGTACACGCGAATGACACTGACTCGGCTATTAACCTCCATTGCCTGCCGCTACAATTTATTGTTTATTTTCCGACTTTGACTTACACATGTAAAAGGTATGCGAGTCAAGTAACACAAGTGTATGTAGCATGTACATTTGACATTCCAGACTCATTAATCCTTAACATTTTTATTTTAATGATCGGAAATAGTTCGGCGGATTGAAATAAAATTGCGTTTCAGACTCAGACAGTCTGATAAGGAGCGAGACAAAATAATGTTATCTATTACATTACTATTACTAAGAAATCATATTCTCACTTTTACGTAATACTAAAGAGATAAATAATTAAAAACACAACGAATCATTCAGATGGCCATATGAAATTCATTTTCGTACCCAAATCATGATCATATTTCATATAATGGTAGCTAAGCTAAGCAAGCCAGAAATAGCAATAGCAATAAATAAGCAGAGTTTTTAAGAATGTTTGAAAGTAGAATTGGTACAAATCACTGCTATGACTTTGCGTGCGCGCGCGGTACAGGTCAAATCTCTGACCTTTTACAAGAGCGCGCAACCTTAACCTTAAGACTCGAACTGCAAGCAATAGAATGGCCGCGCATAGATAGACAAACGCTCGGACTTGATACCAGCATAAGCAAACGCGCGCAGGTGTAAGCTCAGGGGAATAGGTCATAGTCATGACCTATTGGATTACCAACATGGCGATAGTAAATAAAAACGAATACCGCGAAAATTCAAACGTTCTACGGCACGCACGGCTTGGGAACAAAGTCCCGGATTCGGGAAGGAACCGAAAATTAAAAACCCGGGTTTTGACTCCACCTAGGCAAAGTCGTTTGGTCGTTATATTTTGTACGTCGTTGAGTGAAGGAGTTGCCGTTGCCGCCCTAAAATTCGATCGTTGATTTCCCTCTCAACACGCATGGATTATTTGGAAATGCCCGTGCAACATGTACTACTAACCTCACCTGGGCTTAAGCCCATGCCATGCCATGCAATTTTCTATTCTACCCAGGCTGCCTGCGACAAATTCCTTTTTTATTTGACCTAGAACTCTACGCTACGCTCTAGACGGAAGGAAGGTCAACTGTACTCACCTCGACTTGGGTCAATTTCTTGAAGAAACTTTAGTTGAGTTGGATCCATCGTGAATTAGGAATTGATTGGCCTGTGAGACCCACGTTGAGTTAAAGTTTTCCCACGGAGAAAAAAATATGAAATAAAAAAGAAAAGGGTTAAGTTGCATGAGGAGTAGATCGGATGGTGGCAGAGCGGGTGATTTGTGTCCTCTCCCTTTCCCATTATTCCCACCTCAACAACCAACGACAACATCAACAACAACAATACCAACAACAATGGTAACCAATTTAATTCACACTATTAATCTAATTAACCTAATTTAGTTCATTAATTAACACGTATGATATGATACAATGCAAATTAAACTGAACTAATTGTAAGGATTATAATAAGGGTCACCTGTCAAAATGATTGACCGTTGCAATAATTCTGACAGTGACAGTTATGCGAAATGCGAATGTCAATGTTAAATGTCAAGATTTCCTTTAATTACCATGAATTAATCTACGCAACTTGATACATGTTACTTATTTAAGATAGTGTCATGTTAATTAGCTAATTAGTCTTGATTTTATCAACATTTGATATTTATCTAATTTGAATTACAGGCGAAACAAGACAATAGTACATGTTTGGAGTTGGCTTTAGAAGGAGTACGACTAAATAATTTTGGTGAGCATCACTCTGGAATTGCATTTTTAGAAGCAGCTCTAAGGGCCGGATCCTCTGACAAAGAAACTTTGAGTATCATTTACTCCCAACTTGGAAATGCTTACTTTTCTATTGGGGATTATGAACAGTCCATGAACTGTCATTCTAGGGACCTCAACATTGCACGGTAACAAATTACCTAGTAAAATTTGGTCAAAGGTCAACGGACATGAATTGATAATGTATCTTATTTATATTGCAGTGAAATGGAAAATAAATTATCAGAAGCCAAAGCATCTGGGAATTTAGGAAATACATTGAAAGCAATGGGTCAGTTTGAGGCTGCCATTGCATGTTGCACTCGTCATTTGGACATTACGACAGAGCTCGGTGATAAATGTGGACAAGCACGGGCTCATTACAATTTAGGAAATGCGTATCATGTCAAAGCAAAACAAATGGGCCGCGTAGCACCTCAAGACCCCGGTGAATACCCACAAGATGTTCAAGTTTGTCTCCTCAAATCCAGAGAGCATTATTTGTAAGTCAATCAATATACAATTATTGGCAAATTAAGAATTTATTTATTTTTGCAAACATATGGTTGAAGATTGATTTAATTTTTGTGATGGGGTGTTGTATCACTATGTTCAATTGAAATCACAAAACTTCGAGTAGCTTGTCCTAAGAAATTGGCTGCGACACAAGAGTAGTTTCCGTGAATCCGATTTTGGGAATAGTCGTCTTTGAATTTTAGTTTGAAAATTATGGTTCCTGATTTATTTTCATTTGATACTTCAACATCGTCTTCCGGCAAACCCTAATCAAAATTAGAGTCAAAATGTATCGGGGTTTTTATGCAGTTAAATTTTTCGTTTACCTTTCCATTTTTAAGCCAAAATGCTTTCGGGGTCGGCGATCCTTGAATTTCGCATTCCAACGTATCCGGTTTTTTACCAACTGGCAATTC
>WJEZ01001305.1:0-18382 GCA_009869925.1 Thalassaphorura encarpata | reverse complement strand
GCAGAAACGCAAATGTATCTATTTTCTACAGATTTAGATATTAATGTTAGTTAAAGAGAAATCGTATTCATGCCTTATAACCGCTTAACCGATTTAGCCTTATTTCTGGCACCTGGTGTCACTCAACTTTCATGCCATTGCTACTAAAATATTTCAAGTAAGAAGTTAATGTTTTGAGAATCCAGAGTGCACCCTTTTACGTTACACAGGCTACATCGCTAGCCCGCATCAGATTCATCAGATGCAAGGCAGCAAAATCTTTGTTCTCGTCTAGAGTTAAAGCTTATTACTGTTGTTTTAGTTCCAAATGCTGTATTAATTGAATTCGTGTTAATCAAATAGAATCATTTTTAGGTTTTGATAGAAAAGTAAGACTCCAGAGTCCAGCTCGTCTGTAATTTCTACCAGGCATCGTCAAAATAAACACATGAAATCAGTTACCGAATAAAAGCCAACTTCTGTGGCGTATTGGAGAGTAGCTCAAAATTGAATTGATTGAATTTACGCCTTTACATGTGTGCTTAATCTACTATTCAACTAGCCGAAGGAATAAAATAAGGATGGGTAAAATATATGGGTTGCAGTAGTGTCAACTTTTATTAATCAATTAAATTTATTGACCAGCCATAAACCCTTTTACTTGAATGACAAGTGATTCACGTTGAATTAGGTTGCGCCACAGATTACATTTAATTAACAATTTCAAAGCAACTATTATTACTACGAATTAATGCCAAATCCCAACCCCAAATGACCCATTCCCATACCTTATCCAAAATTAATATATTGGAAAAGAAATGCTATCAAATTGTCCAGTCGAATATGCTCCCACAAACAGGAGTAGTATATGTATAACGAATAGGCTCCACGGATCCAAAATCTGAACTCCAATCAGACAACCGAAAGGCGGGCAATCAAGCGTCCACCCGCTTATCAAAATAATCCTTTGATCTTTGATGAAGCCACGGCAAGGGTGAACAATGTAGTTCCCACATCCCAGCATCTAGCACGAAGACGAAATGGACGCGCACCAAGCTTTTATTTTGGTATAAAATGAACAAAGAAAGAATTCAGTCCAATATATATGCTCAAGGGTTAAAAATCTTGTGGATGGAGTATCTGTCTGAATCCGTTAAAATGTTTTGATTAATTGGCTTTCTAGTTTTATCAAATTTTCGATTCATTAAGGTTAACAAAACTTAAAAGGAAGGAACTTAAAACTTAAACTAAAACTTAAAAGCTGGAAAATTAATTACACATCATTATTGCACTGCAAGTGAAGGGCTTCGAACTTCGAAGCACATTATTACTTACGTATTAGTATTTTATTTGTAAATCCAGCCTATAATACCTAAAAGAGCCAAGACAGAGTTCAGCGTTCGCGTTCAGGTCATGTTAGCTCGTAATAATTCATTCCATACCAAATTAATTAGATAAATGTAAATAAGACCCTGGCTTAGGAGTCTAGTTCTGGTCGGAGTGCATTCTTGAATGATTGTTATTCAAATCAGTGATAGAGACAGGGAGGAATAAATAATTTATTGGTAATTTTTAATCCAAGCTTCTTTGCTTCTGTAGTGTACGTACTACGTACGCGTTGGAGGCGGGAACGAAGGCTGATCCATTCTTAAAATCACCCAGCCCAGAAATCCATCCCTTTTTTCCTTCAGAGGGACCACGAACACATGGCCAGAGAATAACACGATACGGTACGCGTACGTACTTACGTACGGGTAGATTCACATTCACATCTCGTTTGTCAATTTTCTTCTTGGCATCGGCCAGATCCTTTCAGTCAGCTCAACAATACACAACACACGCTCCACAAACACAAGTGCCACAAACAAATGTTAATTTATTAATCCATCATCTACGATTTTATAAAAATTAATCAAGAAATCTTAATCGTACTACTTTACTGCATTGTGTTTTTGTGCAAGTGCAGAAGACGAGGACAACAACAAAGAAAAATCACAAATTGCTGAGTAAACAAAGTTAATAACTTGAGACTTGATTTTATTCTCAATGATCGGAGCTTCAGCAAAGGTCAAAGTTCAGCTTGAGCTGCCTGTCGACCTTGTTTTACGTAAATAATTCACACCCAGTGTTTTGTTCCTTGGATTTTGCAAAATTAAGTGAACCTTGGAAGAATTTTTTAATTGTTCGTACGTACCGGCGAAGGCGAAGGAAGACGAGGAGAAATCGAGTCGGTTTTGACTTGACCACCTAGCGAAATTTCAGCTTTCAAAATTCGGGTTAAAAATCGTGACCCGATTCCCTGCTACCCCACGGAGCAGAGGATGGAGACTCATGAGAGTGACGTTGAAGGCTCCTTGGTTAGTTCATTTTTATTAATTAATTAATTAGCATTGCATTAGGCACTAGAATAGGCTGGATAACTGTACATTTTACATTTACATGCAAACTATTACAGACAGATTGTTTTGACATACTTGTCGGGTGGGATTTTGTTTACAAAATTGTAAATTTTAACGTTTTTTTTCCATTTAATTTTTTTTTCTTGCAAGAGGAAACAAAAATGTCACATCCTTGTCCCACTCCGTCATAATATTGTCATTCCGCGTGTCGTGTGTTATCCAGTTTGTTTCTGAGTCTTTAATTCGGGTCCTCGATCTTCTATCTTCTAAATCTAAATCTTCCTCTTGATCACTGCGAGTGCCAATGCCAATAAAACAAACACGAACACATTACAGATGTTGCTTGCTGGGTTTTAAACAGATTTGGCGACAAACGAATCAGACAAGCAAAAAATTAAACGAGCAAAGCTAAGCACACTCACTTTGCCATGCCATGCAATGCAATGCAATGCATCATGTTCATGGCAGCAAACAGTTAATAGGAAAGACATCAAATGATTTGATTTGATTTGATTAATCATAATAAATGTAAACGACCATGCATAGTCAGAACCAGAACTAAGGGTGACATATAGCAGGCTTAACTACCTAACCTAATATTCCACGTAATTCACGCCAATAGCCAGCCATAGCCTACGCAAAAAAACATGCAAAAAGCAAAGCATGAATCATTCAATCTAACCAAGTTGTCCGTTCATATAAAAGTGATAACTCTTTTATTGCCGTCGGCAATTCTCATTCTAATCCAACGAGTCATCTGTTCCTGTGCCTTATTCATTTTAACAACAATCACCATATCATCTACATGCAAAATCCAGTTCGTTCGTGCCACTTATAATACATTACGTTAGGTACACGTCTAGATATTCCTTACGTTTACACTTGACTTGACTCGACGGAATTGAATTAGAATTAAATTAGAGCCTCAATTCATCTCGTCATCGTCGTTTGAGAAGGCAGGCAATTTAGCCTCTGCAAAAAATGTAAATTATTACACATTACACATTTTTATTGTTTGCACTTGAATCTCGTCTTGTCTTTTGCATTCTGCATGAATCGCATGACAATGACTTGGCTTGGTTCTCTCAGAATTACTTATTACAAATTTATTACTTGGACTTGGCTTTGGCTTGGGTAAAAAAAAATTCAAATAGATAAGAAATGAAGTAAAGGTCATACTAATTTTAATTTATAAGGAAATTTACATGAATTGAGTAAAATTAGAAAGATTTATTAAAACAACCAAAGCTTGGATTTTAGTTTTGGGTCCGCCACTGGGAAGTGGGAAGTAATTAACCCCCGCATTGCTTTTGGCTTGCGTGTTAAACACAAGTAAGGTATTATGTACGATGACGCCTATGCCTATGGACCAAAACCAAGTTTAAGTTTAAGGAGATTATTGACTTTAGAATTGCTACGCTTGCATTACAATGCAATGGCAAATCTCATTTCTTATGTTAAATCAACAACGGAACGGTAGAGTAAATAATTTCATCTTTGTTCTGTTTGGTCGTTTCCTCTCAAATTCGAATCAGAATCGTCGGTGTTGGTGTTTGACTCAACTTGCCTTGCGTGCGTCACCCTCATTAATTCATCAAACCACCCTCGCATTTTAATTTGTATACGAATACGAACCAAAACTTTTGCTTGGCATTTGCTCAGCCTTGTCATTGTCTTTTGTCTTGTACCTGTTAATTAGTATTTTGGGTGCTTGCTTATTATTTGATCTGTCATCTCATGAATTCGGATTCAGATGAAGTACCTTAGGCAGGCATATTTCATTGAATCATAGGAATTGGGGTGATGCGTGTGTAAATAAAATGTAGACAGGACATCTGGTTGGCAGGCAAAGGCTAGGTTTAGGTTGAAGCTAAAAAGACAGATAAATTGTTACTGTTACAAGGAATCTGGCCTGGCATGGCATTAGAAGAGGATCAGTTCGGCTGTAGTAAGTGTAAGTCTTTTCTTGAGACTTTAATTGAGGTGTGACTCACACGCGCCAAGCCAAAGACGAGTCGATCAAAAATGTTTCAGGTGCTCGCATCTGGTTTTTTGGTTCGGCCGTGGTTTGGCATTTGGCTTCTTTATGGGTGTTCTTGATCCGTGTTTGTGTTTCCCCATTCAATTCATGGAGATTCCAGGAAAATTACTTTACAGTTCACACAGGTTTTGGCCTAGCCGTGGTTTGGCATTTGGCTTCTTTATGGGTGTTCTTGATCCGTGTTTGTGTTTCCCCATTCAATTCATGGAGATTCCAGGAAAATTACTTTACAGTTCACACAGGTTTTACCTTTACCTTGTGTAAACATTAATTTGAAAGGATAAACTTAAAATCTCATCTCTCATGGGTGAATGAATGGGCATGCGAATAAATAGCTGTGGTACTGAGCTGGTACTCCGCACTGCACTTTACTTTCCTGCAATGCTATTAATTATCACGTCCGACTCCGAATTTTTATATACAAACTTCGTTGAAATCTGCCAATCTTTTTGCACCAGCGCATGAGCAAAAGGATTTTATAAAATGATAGTAATCGAGTTTTTGCTCCGCCCACGCAGATGTTTGTTAGTTCCGCGCATGCTCATGTGTGGCCCGATATTTCCATTGCTTTTGCGTGCGTGCATGAATTGAAATCGGAGAATTGTCACGGTAGAAAATAGATGGATTAGACCGGACCGAACCGCAATGCAATAGAGGATTTTGTGCCTGCTTGCCTAAGTGAAGTGAGGAAAGGGTTAAGCGACCTTATCAAATAATAGCCATTCAAGGCCCAGCTCAGTCAGCCTTTGGGCCCTTTTTTCAATTCTGTTTTTCCTATGAAATCTATTTCCAATGAATTATTTAGTAAGTACTGCGACTACTACGCTAATGGTTTTATATTTACAATTTACAAGCCCAGCAGGCGAGTCTCAACAATGGACAAAGGCGCAAAGCTAAAGAAAAGAAAGAAGAAAAGGGTTATATTTTATTTTATATTGATAATGCGTACCCACACATATGGTGATGGTCCCTTGGGATGACAATAAGGTCCTTTTGTATACGAGTGTGATAAAGGGTCAGTGAACCAAAGACGAACCAATTTGACCTCCACATTGATGAAGAATTAGATACATCATTAAGGACAAGGGAGGAGGACGACAGATAGCCTACTAGGCAGGCATTAGGCATATGGGGGTACTTAAGGGTAGCCTAGCCGTTGTGGAAGATTTTCGGTTTTTGGGAGAATGATTGATTCCCTTGGAAGGAACTCCAACTCCAAGGATTTTCTTTCTTCTTTGACGCCGGACCCTCTTTACTATTAAATTCCTTATACCATTTGGATTCTTGATCCAAAATGGTTTTCTTCTGAGAAAAACAAGTCTAGAAAATGGATAACAGCAAAGGGCAGGGCAATCTCAAGGGATTGACAGAAGGGCGAGGCAATACATTATTATTTTCTCATTATTTTTTCATTTAGGATTTATAGAGTTCGGTCGGTCGGGTTGGTAAGGAATTTTATTTTACCCAATTTCAAACTGACGGCTTGATTTGATTCTGGGAAGAAGAAGTAGAAATAGGTAGAGTTTTTCTACGAGTCAAGAAACAATTTTATTTTATGGGTAATTAAAAATTTCGGGATGATATTTTTGGTCGCTGATCCGGTATGTATAACAGTGGGAAAATTTAACAAGGAAACTTTCTTGACTGCTTAGCACTATTTCTTTCGTAGTAATCTTAAATATTTTTTTCATGAGTTCATAGACTCACCTGACTCAACTACTCGTACACAAAAAAATTGTTTTTTTAGCATCTCAGAGTTTAATGAGAGCAATGGCATTATTTACATACATTACATCTGACTAGAATGACAGATTTTATTTACAACAATCAAATTGTTGTTCTGCCAAAGAAAAAACGAATGAACGCGTACTCGTATTTCGTATAATGTACCTGACCTGACTAATCTGCGTATATACGAAATAAGATGCGTTGTTCATCCCCTGAGTCATTGTACGATGCTGTATTTTATTTGTGGAGACATATAAATGCAATGTGGATTCGTCCATTCGACATTAATAAAATTATACACACATTATTACGTCTGACTACATGGTATTAGTCATGTTGAGTTTAATTACAAGAAAACATGACGAGGGAAATATTATTACTATTACTTTCGGTGTACTGCACTACACCTGTCCACGCCAGAATTTATATTGAAGATTAAATTCTCCATTCGTGTACATTGAACAAAATTAGAATTTAAATTCAATTCGAAAATGGAAAGAACATAAAATGTTTGCTCGGTTTGATTCTTATTCTACTCTGCCATGCCAGTTTTATTATCATTTTATTTCGTGAGTATTACAAGGGCCCCTCGTATCTTACACGTTACAACTGTATCGCTTGTTATTCTTCTTCTTTGTTGACTTGGTTCCATTGTCATCCCTATGGGCTAGAACCTGAAGCGTCAGCCTTTCGAGTACTTCAAAATGCTCGTAAACATTTTATATGGACTTGTAATATCTAATGTAATGCAATGTGATGTAATGTAATTCAAGGGCAAAACTGAGTAATTTATAATTTTTTGAAATTCCAAAGTTCCTGCTCTTTGATTTAATTCAAATTAAATTTTTTATGCGAGTTCTCGTACATGTATTCTAGTTAAAGCTGAGGTGAGAATTAAGTAGGAAGAAGTCTTTGAATTTAATTTAATTCGCCGCGAAGCAATTTCTCACTTCGTTCATGCGGCTTGCCCTGAGAAAGTTTGATTAGGACAGGTGTGTTAATTGCAAATGGAGACGATATTCATACTCAGGCCATGTAATAATCATTCTTCGATTCTTTTCCCTACGCTACGTTTTTTATTTATGTTGTGATGTGAGTTGAATCGTTTATAATATCTCACGGCGCATTATTTTGAATAATAAAGATGCCACTTTTATTTGAATTGATGTTAGTGCTGTCGACTGTCGGCTGCTCTGGTATGAATGACTTTGCCTTAACCTTTAGAGGTTTGGGTTTTGCTTAATTAACTCCCGCTGAAGTAGAATTTAAAAAAGGTGAGAATCGGGACGATAAATAAGCCAAGCCGTCAGGCTCAGGCGGAAGAATCCTGATAGAATTGACATGGGTGGATTATACAGTGCGTGGTGGTGAAAAATTCATGTGCTTGCTTATCCCTTGATTCTGACCTGTTGTTTCTTGGAGGGCGTTCTCACCTAAGTATAGACCTTCGACCCTTCTTCATATTGACTGACTGACTGACCAACTCAGGCCTAGGCTGGGCCGGGACTCCCTGCTGTGCCAACTTTCTTAAAGCTTGCTCAGTTCTTCCGTCCATTGTGCATTTAAGCATTAGCTCAAGTACCCGAATTTAGCACCAGCACCTGCCTCCTGTCTGCCTCCACTGTAATTAATTTCTGAGCTGGGCATGCTTTTAAAATGAATCAACTTAAAATTCGGATTATTTTGTAATTTCTAGGGTTAATTTATTCATTAATTCACTCAGATTTTTGAGTTTTTAACGTCAATACTTCTAAAATAATTTAAATTGAACCTCTTGAATTTATTTAGTGGCAAAATCCTAGAGTAAAGCAAAAGTTTGATTTAAGAGTTGAAGGCACGAGAGAAGGAGGGCCATCAGTGCCGCCCTACTCTGTAAAATGTTTACGTTTCAAAGTGAATGAAGGAAAATTGAGAAAGCAAAAGCTGGGAAGTGGGAACTCATCGAAGGATCGATGTTATTGATGCATTACTTTTTACTTTACTTTACTTACTTTTAAGTTTGGATATTGGATTCAGTACATTGCATTGAACTGCTGGACCAACTTATTAAACAATCCTGTCCGCCCCTTCGTTCCTTAAGGAACTTTTTCTTAATGTAGGTCAGGGTATAGGGTGTACGTACCAGGCAGGCAAATAAGGGTCGATTTTTAATTTGTTTCTCTTTCGCTGGACTTGATGGTTGAAGGAACCTTATGGTTACCATTCGAAGCACATGTGCCTGTGCCATGATCATCATTATTGTCGCCATCATGCATCAGAATGTTCGAATGTTGAGTGAAATGGACCAGGAGGTCTGGCGATGGCTATCCCAGCTTATTTCTTTATATCGCATCGGACCCTTGAAAAACACTGCGTCAGCAGTGCCGACCGACCTATGGGCATGGGCCTTGCCCAAGTGATCATTCTTTCTCTCAATGGAAAGGTCATGAATGTTATGCTCGCCCTACATCCCTTTGCCATTCTTATTGCGCGGGAGTCAACAATGTAGTATTGTATTATTATTATTACTCTANGTGATCATTCTTTCTCTCAATGGAAAGGTCATGAATGTTATGCTCGCCCTACATCCCTTTGCCATTCTTATTGCGCGGGAGTCAACAATGTAGTATTGTATTATTATTATTACTCTAAGGCCGGGTCAGGTAGTTGGTAGGTAGGACCAGCACGTACAAACGTTTTTCCCGTCCTTTCATTAAATTGCTGTGCTAAGTACTGCCAAATTATTTCAGTTAGAGTAAAGAAACCTAAGGGCCAGTCGGTCCTTTCCTGTGTTGATCTATCTCTGGTAAATATGAACGAATTTGACACTAGATATTATTATATAGAAGCAAAAATGAAGTTAAATGACCTTAAGACGAATTTCTCAGTATTCATAAAAAATAAAATCTGAAAACACTGTGGAATGGAATATTTTTCGTTCGATTTTATCTGAAATCTAGTTTTTTTGTCTGGAATGGATATGTACAACATTCATTTTTTGATTTTTATTACATCACCGGGATGTAAGCAGATTGTATGGACTTTTTATGACCCTTCTGAATCTGAATTATGATTTTTGAAGCAGTGGCATGCTAAGCTATTGCGTTGAACTTGACTTGTATTGTACAGCCCGAACTTTCCCTCTGTCTCTGTCGGGGTCTCATTGTCACCATTTTGTCCTTGCAAATTAGGTCTGATTTGAGTGTCTCGCTGTGCTAAGCTGTGCTGTGGACCACCCTCAGACGAAATCGACCTTTGACTTGAATTCATTTTGATTTTATTTAACATTATGGAATGAAATTTGAATCCTGTCTACTCCTCTGCTCTTGTTTTGGGACAACAAGGGTCAAATTCGAGAGATTGACGTCATGCAATGTGTTATGTGGGGAAGGGATGAAAATGAAATGCATGCATGCTTATGGGCCTAACGAGTTTTTCAAATGAAAGAAGGGATTTATTGAAAGTTTAACTCAAAAAATCTCTCTGTGAAGGCTTTACTTGTTTTTGGGTGAAAATCCAGCATCTGGTTTGGATTTTTGGGGTCCGTTACTTGAGACGTTCGTTGGTCCAGGGAGGAAGGCTATGCTAGCTAGGCCATATGCTTCCCATGCATGCCTCTGGAACCTTTTCACTCCGGAAGGAGCCTTGCCTTGAAATAATAACCAGATCAAATCCTCGATGAAATAAACCAGAATTTTTTGATAGGGAAAAATCACAAAGTTTTTTCCCCTTTTTTTGATTCATCCAGCTGCAAGGCCTTGTCATCTCACCTGCATTGCATATGCATTTACATTCATCCTTTCCATCCTTCCTGACTCTTTTCTACCCCAAAATCACCAAAATCTATTCAATCGAATGTGGATTTTTTTATATTATTGAATTCACAGCTTCTTTCCATATTTCTGTGCCCTTTTGATCTACAAAATTGCTAGGCGTGAACAACGTAGAGTAGAGACCCTTGAAGTACCTCCTGCATTGCATAGATTTGCATTGCCTATGTTATGTTTGAAAGGTTTTTTTTATTATATTATGTTATTGCGGAGCTCATCACATCATTCAGTTTTTTACCCATTTTTGGTTTTTGGGATGCATTGCATTGCATGGTTGAATTTGGATGAAAATGAAAATGGAAAGAAGGATTATTCAATTCGGTCGGCGGATTGAAAGGTTTTTTTATATATAACGTATCTTTTGGGGTAAATGCTAATTCTACTCTACTCTACGTTGGAGTTGTGTGAATACGGCATGACAAAATCTTTGATTAACCATGACAGCCTCAGTTTTTGCATATGGCCAAAGGATAATGTGATAAAAGAATATAAAAAATGGGGGAAAAGAGGTAAAATCTGACTGCTTGCGGCTGGGATTTTTTTATATTGAAAGCATATAATGATGGACAGGACAGCTGAAGACTTGTCCATATCTAAATCAGCAGCAGCAAAAGAAAGAAAGAAAGGGTAGGGAATAAATAAAATATATAGAAATCTGGGATTTTTGTGAACCTTGTTAACGGACAGGACAGACAGCCGTTCGGTGTTTCCCCTTTGAAATAAATTTGATTTGCATGCTACCGACTGCCACCGGTTGTTTATTACGTATGACGTACGTAAATTTGGGGACATTCATTTTCATTGTCCTATTTCATGAGAACCCGACAATTACGTAAAGGGTAGAATATAGATTTCATTTTTTGGTTTTTCCCAGTGAATTGTAAAAATTATTCGATAGATACAAAATTTTGAAAATTTTTATGGGAAATTTTCGAGAGAAGACAAAATCCCCTCAAAATCTACACGTGATTTCATATCACCTTGGTCTTGGTGTTGGTGACATAGGAATTTGTGTGAAACTGATTTTCCTGCCCCTAATTGTGCTAGATAACACTTAGCTAGCATTGGATGGATAGGAAAAGTATTAGTATTGTATTGCAATGCAATTATGCAGAAGGTGCCAGGGATAAGGCATGGCAAAGCTTTTACTCTAGCCTTCTGTAATATCACATCTAACTTTAGCTAGGATTGGGTGGATAGGAAAAGTATTAGTATTGTATTGCAATGCAATTATGCAGAAGGTGCCAGGGATAAGGCATGGCAAAGCTTTTACTCTAGCCTTCTGTAATATCACATCTAACTGCAGATGGAATGCTTTGGATCGCTTGTCAATCCTGGCAGCCAGGCTAAGTTTGGTTGATTAGAATGAGGTTAATGTGATTTTAATGTGTAGAAGAGAAATTCCAAAAACAGAAGAGTACGAAAAGAAAAAAGGTTTGAGATGGATGGGAAAGATAGGAAGGAATAGGAAGGAAACTCAAGTCTACTGCTCTGATAATTTGACATTCTCTTTACGTTGGTTTTGTTTTTGTGCTGTGCTGTGCTGTGATAATGATAGATACTATAAATCTATTATGAGTATCCATATTGTACTGCACACTACATTGTGATGGATTTTTGGATGTAGATTGATGAGTTTGTTGGCGTCTTTTCAAGGAATGTCTCATCATCCTTCTCCTCCTTCCTTCCTTCACTTGACTTGACTTCGACTTCTTTTCTTTTTAGACAAACTAGATTTGATTCATTACAGCTTGGCCTGGCTAGGGCTAGGTTTTTTGATATTGGCAGGGGCAGAGCGGGTATTCTGTATTGTGCAGAATTAGTATTAGTATTAAAGACTTGTTCTTGGATGGAAGAATCGTTCATCATTTCTCCCTGGCCTGGGTTGTTGGTGTTGGCAAACAAATGAGATGGAACGGTGACGAACTACATTCCTCCATGTAGGATGGAATAACCCGACAGAAATATCTATTCTTCTTCTTCTTCGGCTTCATCGTTTATATTGTGTGGGTTGGAAAGTTTGCATCTTTCTCTGGCGATGCTTACAATGCGTGAGCTGAGCTCGTTCGTATTTCAAATAGTTGACTGTAATTGAATTTTCTTCGGGAATGGGGAGGCTACGAGGCTAGCTCTAGCGTAGCGCCCACCTATCTATCAACTCTCAATCAATCATTCCTCCCGAATTCTTCTTTTCCCGTCCCGTTCCGTAGTTGTTATCCGTCTGGACTTGTTAAACTGCTGGATAACGATAACGGATGCCAAAGTCAAAGGTCTAAGGACAAGGACCGAAAAAATTCTGCTATTGCTATCATTCGGAATTATTTAGCTTACTATGTGAGAGGTCATACTGGTTAGTGACTCTGGAAACTTTCGCGGGATTTTAATGTTAAGCTGTGGTTCGAAGGACCAATAATTAAGGAAACCTGATAAGCATCAGACAAGCCTTGAGCCTTGAAGGAATCTAGTGAAATCAGAGTGTAATTTCCGTTAGATTTGATGGTTTTCCTCACGCTTGTGTTAGGAAAAGTGGGAATTTGTTGACTCAGGTAGGTCTTGTAGCAAGAATAAAAGAATTGAGTGAGGTGGCCTGGACAGGTACGTACTTGTTAGATTGAAGGACTCAAGGCATCGGACTGGTACCGTAAGCCACTCCAAGGGACAGACAGGGTCAGGACAAAGTTCTCAAATAAAATAAAATCAGAGAGCTGAAGGAAGGTTATTACACAAGAGGATCCAAGTGACTTTTTGGTCGTAAACAAAACGTGATCGTAGAGAAGAGGTTTGGGATGAAGAGAGAAAAATTGATGTGAGAAATGACTTTTTTTTTCTTCTTCTTCTTCTGCTGTGGGCTTTTGAATTGTTCGACGAATGTGATCAGATTGTGTCATGGGATGGATGGATGGATAGATGAAGAAAAAAAGGAAGAGAAGACAATCAAAGATTTGAGGTCAAAGAGGGGAACACCTACGGCTTTATGGCGACACGATGCTTCCTTCGATCGTCTTGAAGGTCTTCCTTCATCCCCCTATAAAAACTTCATGCAAAGTAATACAGAGGAAAAAAATAAAGCACCATTGCCATTAAATTGATCATTCGGGATTTATGGTTCACTTTTTAAAACATTCAATCCATTGTTGTGATGCGCTTGTGATTTGGATTTCAAAGACAAAGACTGCAACGGACAGTCAGTTTGAATTTATTTTGAAAATGTTTTGTACACATTTGTTATATCTGATAAAAAATTTCGAAGTTTCTTTCACTTTTTGAATTTTTATACAAGCTAGGGGGTAATTTTCTCAAAACTTTTTTTGTTTTGCGTTGTAAATGTCACTCAATTTTTATTTTTCAACTTGTTTTTGAGCTCGTACCGTCTCCACATGAGGGATCATCATAAAATTCTGGGGTGCTCACTGTTTTGAATCCAAATCTAATCGGTTGGAGACTTTAAGGGCACGTCCGTGCATTTTACATACGTGCAGATGACAATTTCTTAGCATAGCCGATTTCTTTATTAATTTTACCGAGTAAAATATTCAAATCTGGTTAGAAATCTGTTTTAACTTTGCTAGCTTGACAATTGCACCGCACCGGGTTAAATTCTCCAGTGTGGTGTGACTTGATTGAAAACACCTGGGCAAATTGTTTGTTTACCCCTAAAGTCTTGGCTTTGGGTTAATAGAATGGAACGTAAGAAGTTGTAAATTTTTTTGATAGCTCTGTACTGGCTGGTTCTTCAAATCCTTAATCCTGGCATGGCCACTCCTAGCTGAAGCTGGCTCGAGTTTATTACTACTGTATTCGTGTATTTCTTCAAATTCCTTCAAGTCATCCACGGGACATCACATTCACATCTTGTTCAAAGTTCCTGGGACCATTCGATTCTTTTTTGCCCCGCACTATGTTCAAATTTCCAAGAAATCCTCTCAAAAACTTTATGTCGGTAAAATAAAATAAAATGTGAACCCATATGGTGACATTTTGTTCATTTCCACGATGTTCACATGGTGAGTACTTAAAATGCAATGCAATGCATTCAATTTCCTGACAAAGTCAAAATTGATTGTTATATCGTATGGGCAAAATTTTGGTGACTTGGGTCGGGCGTGTATGCTTGCTTTAATTTTGAATTGACTTAACGGTGTGTGTTTACAATTACGGTCCAGAAGGGTAGGCTAGGAAGGAAGGAAGAAGGGTTGTTTAGGCAGGCATGGCATTTAGAGGAAGGGAAGAATGAATAAAAAGTAACTGAGAGGGTAAAGGGGGAAGTGAAGAAGAAGAAGACGGAAGAAAAAAACGATAAAAAGGCTTGAAAGTGAGTGAATTAACCCTTGGCTGGTTTGGTTTGTTGCATCTGTGTGTGCCTGCCAGACACGCGTCTCTATTCATCTCACTCAATACAAGAACAGGCACAGGCCGCATCTTCTTATGTCCATTTATAGGACCATTCTTCTTTACGTCTTTGGACGGAGAATTTTTACAAAAGAATGAAAATGGGTTTCAGAAATGCGGAAAATAGCTTTGCTCAGCTCTGCACGCGTCTATTATAAGTGCAGAACATGTGTAAAAGATTTTCACGAGAGGTAATTCTATCTTGAAACGAAAACGAAAGAAGATATCGTGAAATGAAAATGAAAGGGGTGTAGTAATAGGTGCTTTAGGTTTTTTGGGCACACGACACGAATCAATTTATGAAATGTCGATATTGGGGTTAAATTTTAAATGTAACATTAGTTAATTTGTCCTTATTTTTTTGCTAATTGCAGTCGGGGCCCGAGAATGATCTCAGTGAGGAAGAAGACGAAGACTCCCGCCTCTCCAATAATTCCAGAAATGATCCACACCCATTGTTACAACCTAAAATAGATCCTGAAGTTCTAGCCAGATTTAAACAGGTACGATTTATTTGATTAATTGAAGGATAATTAATTAACTAATTAAAATATTGCTACAGCATGGAGGAATGCCATTCGGACAAGAGGACCTTGCATCCCTTCCATTTTTCTTTACTTCTCCACATTTGATGGCATCTCATTTGGCAGCTGCAGCAGCAGCAGCTAAAGGAAAAGACATTATTGACCATAGCAGAGTAAGTAAAATACAAATGCCTGAATTTTAGGTTCTGGACTTTATTTAAAATGTATTTTTGCATTTCCCCCATTAGGAAAGATCTCCACCCCTTCGAGGTTACCCTGAGGAATCACTTCCGGCCAATCATGCACCACCAGCCTCAAACTCATCAACTTCCTCAACATCTTCACAACAAACTTGGAGTTTTGAAGAACAATTTAAACAGGTAAGCTCATTAGTAGCCGTAGCATCGCATCAATATGCATGTTATGTTATGCTAATTTTTTGGTTAAATCTTGCTTAATTTGAACTAAACTAACTGAACTGCACGAATAAATTAGTTTAGTATCTAATTAATAATAACATGCAACAAAACTTAATTAGGGCGGCTGTGGCGAAGCAGGGGATAAATCTTCTTCCGACATTAGGGATAATGGGGACACGGGTTCAATTCCTCCAAAGGCTGGGGACTTTTATTTGGTAAATTTTAAAACATCATTCATTACACTTCTCTTTTCTTTTTTTTACAATTTTTGGGCCTTTGGGAATGGAAAATGGAAGATTTAGAAGAAATATAGACTTGTAGTCCTTGATAAAGTTTTTATAATAATAACGAGATGGGATGCGCTGTGGTAAATTCCCTCCTCCTTCGTTCATTCATCCAATAAAAAGTTGCATGACAAGCTGGGAAGACGCAGACGTTATCATTATCCACCGCCGTCGTCACTCTTATAAAAAGGAGTTACGCTTTGATTCACATCGCATCACATTGCATCGCATCTTGAGATCCATTACAGCCAGCAGTAGCACATGCATCTGATTAGATTCACTCACGCTGGCTGTGCATGTGCACGATTATGGCATGAGGTTCCTGATTAAGAAAGAAAAGACGTGTAATTAGACCATGGCCCTCTGTTTTTAGTAACTTTCAACTTCCGACCTGCCTGAACTGAAATTATTACGGTTAAGGCTGAGATACCCGGATTCGGGTAGATCTGATTGCCCCTGTCCTCACCCTTCGTTCCCCTGATCAGAGGAAAGATAGGAAGGAATTTTAGGATTTGGTATTCAGATGCAATGCACAGCACAGAGGAGAAGAGGATAGGACAGATGTTGGTTTGGTTATTGGTTGCGTGCTTGGATTGTGGATGTTTAAAGAATTTAGAATTCATTCGGATCTGTTCAGTTCCTCTTCCTGTTTGTTTCCTTCTTCCCTACTGACTGGGTAATATTATCACCATGCATCATGCATGGAATACTGATTAGGCTAGGCTATGTCAAGACAAGGCATATTCAGTTTCTTCACTTTGCCACCCGATTTTTTTCAGAAGTTAAGTTTCCAAAAATTGAGATAATCCTGAGAAAATTTGTAGAATAAAAAGTGTTTTTTTATATAAAAATGGCATTCAGGCAGTTATTTTGCATTAGTTTGACCAAAATTCGTACAAAAATAGAATTTTATTGAATTTTTTGTGTTAGGGAGAAAGAGAAAGAATGGAATTTTAGAAAACTACCCATATCCTCGTCTCGGCTCTATTTGGAGGAAATTAAAATTCTCTCGTCAGTTGGCTCGATTTATCTCCCGTCCATCCTTCCGAGGTATTCCGTTGGCTGGCATGGCAGACACGACATTCGAATGAACCTTCTCTTCTCTTATTTTCTCTCACATTCGCTTTCTCCTTTAGTTTTTGCAATTCATCAACACTCCGTCCTTCCAATTTCCCACCATACATCTCCTACATCATCAATTTCTCTTCTAATCATTCCATCCAACTCATTCACAGGGTAGGACATGCCATACCCGGGTTTTAGCTAGCGATTTCTCTCTATTGCAGTGCAGATTACATTACATGCACGGCGTGGCGTGACCTGAACACATTTTGAAGGGAAAAAAATCGAATTACTTACTCTTTACTGTTCAGAGGTTGAATACGGACGGACGGCAATGGCAATGTGGGTAGGGTATAGTATAATTTGCCATTTTTCAAAGTTTTCTAGGAGCTAGTCGTCTAGTCTAGCTCTAGCTTCATGAAATGAAATTGCTTTCCAAGTCTTAGCTGCTCGTAAGATTAGATCTCTTTGTGTTTCGTCATTTATTGAGGTTCAGCTCAGTTGCTGACAGACAGGCGGTCATTATTCTCCGAGAGAAAGTAAAAGTGGGCATTTAAATGCATTGCATGGAATTACGAGCTACGTACGTACATACATTCGGAGAAAGTCCGTTCACAAGGGAAGCTCATTGGATGATCATGTCAAATTCTTTTGTAAAGAATTTGCTGGCCAAAAAACTCAGACCAAGTCATCTGTGGCTGTGGCCATGCCATAAACCACCCAGGTGTTGAGGAAATTTTTTCCAAATAATACCGGACGTATAAAAAATGAAAGCTATAAGGAAAATAACTTGTTACGAAGTCATAATTTGCAGTTGCACTTGTTTGTTCTGTTTGCTATTTTATTTCCACACGTGTAAAATATAAAACTACTGCTACAAAATGTACAAACAATTAAATTTATACGATTTTTGTATTCTTCTTGCATCTGCCAACTGCAAACAGCAACATTTAATATCTGAAGGTCAACCTAAAGCCTATAACGTAATTACGTACGACGTATTTATTCTATTAATCGTTTATCATTATCTTGCAACGTGTAATTCATTAATGAGTTGGAAAGGCAGAGCAATTAATGGAAATTTATTATATTGGTCGTTTGCTCTATACGTACAGTTAAGATAAAATTGTTGATTAATGCAAAATATTGCATTCATGACATGAAATTTACGTAGTGGAATAGCAATGAGGATTTCCTTCTATTGGGTTTAATTATTGACTATTTAATTTTGTTTGTAAGGAAAAAGGATGAGATAAGGCAGGAATAATTAGAAACTGATAACGTCATTATTAATGTATAAAATTAAGAACATGCATAGGGCATGGGGCGGAAGGATGACTAAATCAGGGCTACATACAGTACAGGGTGTACCTTAAATTCCTACAATGCACTTGAATGAATCTACTATAAATTTTTGAAAAGGAAACACCCTAGTTAATATAATGAATAATTTGTTGTAGATTAATTTCTCTCGACACTTGACACAATGTACACAGAGGAGAGGGGAAAGGAAGTATTATTATGTTATCTTTGTCAAAAATCATCATCTCTCTCTTGATAGCTAATGTAATGTAATGGAGTTTAATATCTGGTTAATGGAGGAAAAGGAAGGGGTGTCTATTTCAATATATGCTTTCATGTTTGTTCAGTCTCTCAACAATGAATCAGTGTCTCTTATTAATGTTTTGTGGCAATGCAATGGCAATGTAATAGGGAGGGCGACGACAATGTTCATGTTCAGGACAAAT
>WJEZ01001304.1:0-18383 GCA_009869925.1 Thalassaphorura encarpata | reverse complement strand
TCAACATGTAAAAGATTTAGCTTTGGTTAAAATTAGACAACTTATAAAAATATGTTTAATGAAATTTATGCAATATTTAAATTTACTAGCGAAAAGAACGCATTTTTAAGAATCTAGATACAAAAAATAAGAATTCTTAAACATTCTTTGAAATTTGAAATAAATTAAAGGCAATACTGTATGTAATGTACAATGAGGTAATTTTTACTTTCACCTCATGAACTTTCCTTGCCTAGTATTACTGGAATGGGGAACTAAACAGAAGGTTGTTTTGTCTTTGTCTTCCCATGAAAATGTGTTGAGTAAAGTAAAGTAATACATACATAAGAAATCAAATAAAGACTGAGCCAATGGGAAAGAACTACTAAAGGAATCCGACACCAAGTGCGAGGGCTGGAGCTGGGATTTAATTTTGACTCAAGTGTGTGCATGTTTTCTAAGGCCAGGCTGGCTAGGCCAGGGTGGGACTCTAGTCAGTCAACTCGACTTGGAAAGACGTCAATCTCTTCCAAATTAAGACTTTCTTTCTTCCTTGTCACACTTTCTTTGTTTCTACCAAATGGCAATGGCAAGCATAGGCATAGGCATAGGCATATGACGTTTCATTAGGTTATGCGTAGGCGTAGTCGTAGGCCCACGAGTCTAACCCTTGGAGACCTAGACTCACTCTGAGAAAGTTGACAGGTCAAGGGTCAAATAACTTTTGGACATATGCTGCTATACTTGTCCTATATATATAGGGATTTCCATGGGGGAATCAATCGAATGGGAAAAGATTCATATGGTAGAAGCTAAAGCTAAGATATAGGCAAGACTTCCTCATTAATATAGAATTGGGGAAAGGAAACTTATAGAAAGAAGTATCAGGGCAGGGCATAAACTAAATTACAAACTTTATGATTCCTCCAGAGGATGACAAAACTTTGCGGAGAAAGTCCAAAGGTGAAAATCCTGTCCAGTTGGAGAAAGTCAAGCAGAAGCCTAGAAATACATCACCAAGTCTAGTTGTTTTGGTCAGTATTTAAACCGGTAGGATTAGGAGTGACCACCCGTACCCTTGTATATATTTCTTTTTGCATAATCTTCAGGGATGAAAAAGTCAAGGGGTTCAACTTTTTCACCCTTCCTCATCCATTTCCCTTCCAAAAACTTTCCTTTTCCTCTTCATCTTGAGCTTAATCTTGTGGTTTTGGGAATTCAATCCCATGAGAGGGACTTTTTCCATAAAAAGGTGTAGCAGCAACCAGGAGTCAGCGTTGGCAATCAATCTCAATTCTTTCCAGCAGTAGCATTTCCATGCCTCTGCATTAAAATTCCACTGAATTGTGAATATATAAACTAAACTGCAAAATTCGACGACCTAGTTATTCTAAAATCTACTCATGACTAAAAATAGAATTATTTGTAAAATAGTTTGAGGTTTCATCAAAATAATAATAAGCCAATGTCGAATTTTTTTCTTTTCTTAGGATTAGCATTGCTTTTTATTTTCTTGGACCCTAGGGAACAAATAGGGCGAAAAAACGAAAGCGAAAGAAAAGTGGAGAGTCTAATAAGGGCATAAAGCGAAGGCAAGGGTAGAATCTGATTGATAGACCCATCGTTTTGCTGCTCTGACTATCGATTCCACATTCACATTCAGTATTTTCTCCGAAAAAGCAAAAAGCCAAAGAAAAGAAACAATTGTCCAGTTTATGCAAAGGCATTGGCATTGGCAGTGTTAAAATCACAATACTATCACAGATGGTCGGAATTTACTATGAACTTCACTTGTTTACAATAAAAATATACATAATTATGTTAAATTAAAACTCAAGATTGCATACATATGACTACATTGTGATAATTTTGAACTATCCTTAAAATGTAACCTAAAAAATCGGTGATGTGAAAAGATTTGGTATCATGGTATCGTATCGGTAAATGAAGAACAAGACGGAATAGCAGCGTGTTATTTGATGCAAGCGACGAGGGATGGGGATGTGACATCTCATTTCCAACAAGCCAAGAATTCCCAAGCTCGCTCAGTCAAGACTAGGACCACGAATGCCACGAAACCAAATTGGTTTACCAGCCACACCCATAAACTCCTTTATTATGGAAACCAAGTACTCGTCGCTCACCCAGGATCAAGATTGTTGTGTCATTCCGTTTCACAACGGTAAATCCCGGCAAGGCAAGGGTATAAAATAACCAAGGTAGAAAAAGATTCCTTCTTCTGGCTCTTGTCTTTTCTTTCATGGGTGTGGGCGACGTGAAAGTAAATTGCTCAACTTTTACGAGTTCATTGACAAACTCAACAATGTGTCAATCTAAGAATAAGAGTTGAGATGGGAGAAATTTTACCTATCTCTACTTTCCTCAGGCATTTTCATCTACTGCTGTGTCAATCCAATTACCACCCCAGGTCACATCTTAGCATTCATGAGATGTGAGAATTTAGTAAGCGCACGGCACTACACGTGTGATTTAACCAAATTCCTTTGATTTGATGAATATCGTGGTTTGACTTGAAAATGAGTGTACAGGAAAATTCCTAGGGGGCATATGCCTGCATTCACAAGGAAAGTTCCGAGGGTGTGAAGCTACATGACCTTTGACCTCATAATTTGGGAAACACCTTAAAACTTAGATGAAACACCCTACCCACATTTTGAATATTATTTGAGGATTGGACTGGAATTATGAATTTGATTAAGATAATGAGAAGAATGTTTAAGTGGACGACGGATCCTAGAAATACGAGCATAGCATTGTGTCGTGTCTTGAGTTTTAAGTCAGTCCATGTATATGCAAATTAAATTTCGCTTTCCTCTTCTCAAAAGGAAAGACGAGCCGTGCCTTGCCTTGTTCTGTTCTTCACCGCCGCAGCTAGCCTATTACTAATGTCTATGTCTCCAAAATTAGGTTTGTCTCATTTCCCGCCGTCCCGTTGAGATTTGCTTCAAATGCTAAATGCACTTCACTGTCATCGTCGTCGTCTTTTCCTCTCAATTAATCAAGGAATTAACCCCAACCACTCTTCTCTTAATATTTCCTGTCTGTGTAGTCAGCACTAAAATTGAGCAACCACAGCGAAGTGCCGACGCCAAGTCACGTGATATGTCAAATTCATATTCAAATCTTCCCTCTCCAAGAAAATCAAAAAGTAGAACATGAACATGTACAAATTTCATAATCTTTATTGCAGCATTTTATTTTATGATTTGTCACATTCATTCGTTCGTACGTACCTGGTTTGAATACAGTATTATTTTTATATAGCCCGCCAATTCTTTCATGCATTCATTAATTCCCTTCACTACGCACTACTACGTTAATTTTATTTTAGCCCTACTCTGAGTTTATTTGATTTGTTCTGTCTCACGTCTCACCGTACTTGATTGTAATTTGATTCTCCATAGTTGTACGTGTAATTTAGTTTTTACTTGACAAGACCTATTGTTTAACATTATTTAGAAAATGAATAATACTAGGAAGGTGTAGTCGTAGAATTGTAGCCAGTAGATGTTATTTCTTTCTGACGCATGCGTTTGGGTTGCTTGATCAAAGGCAGGCAGGAAAGAACCACATATTAACACAAAACGCGCATGCGCATGCGAATCAATTCAAATGTCACCACTTTCCACTTTTTTTTGTTAACAATTAGGAATCTCGAGTTAGTTTTGTCCAGACCAGTCCAGTATTCAGTTGATTTTGATGGGATCTCAGGTTCGGCTGGGCTGGGCGCACTAAGGATCCGCGCGCAATAGACTTAGCAGCAAGAGCAGATGAATACTCGCGCACAACCAAACTGAATACCCTAGCGCGCCTCCTCCTTGGCTTGAAGCTTCTTCCAAGTCTTGGTTCACAACTATGAAAAATATAAAAATAATAGCGTTCAGATTGCGCGAACACGCAGGGCGCGCTAGCGCGTGCGCTCTTACCTTCTCCATTTGATTTTTGTTGTTTGATTGCATTTTCTTGGAAATCTCGTCTTGAATTATATTTTGATGGATTGTTTTTGGATTTGGTGTTCGTAGCTGAGTTTCCACTTACTTGTAACCGTCTATTTCCACCTAATTCAAATATTCGGACTTATTGGTTTTGGTTGTTAAAATTGTAGTAGTAGGCATGACCTTTGACTCCCTTACCTTTGTCCGTTAAACTTGTATTGGTGGAAGAAGGCAATGCGGTTGTTTTTGTCGTGAGGGTTGATGGGGTTAGGGTGATGGCTGAAAGGCAAGGCAAGAAAATTAATCAACACATCAAAATGACAACATTTTAATTGAGCTGTCAATTAATGTCCAGAGCCAGACGGCAGAAGGCAGGGAGTGCATTAGGACAACAATTGAATGAAAAGGAAAATAATTATTGAATGGATGACAAATGATTGTACGAAAAAGAAAATTGTCCTATGGGTTGGATCAATTATGAGACAAAAGTTGATCATATTTCTACTGGCCAATCCATTTTCAGGCTAGCGTTCACTTATCAAAATGATTTGTAGAGGGAAAAACTCAACTCACGGTAGAGCTTGATGTGTCCATCTGTCTCTCCAAGGGAATTTTTACTCAAACAGACATATGTCCCATAGTCATCCTGGCTGACTCCACGAATTGTCAACCGCATCGTGATCTTGTACACATTGTCCAACAGCACCGGCTCATACTTTTCTCCTGTGCATGTCCATGAAAAAAATACATTAAGTAAGTCAATTAGTCATGTCATCCAAATTCTTACCTACCTTCAATTGTCGTCAATTTCGAACCTGTGATAAAAATACAGTATAAAAATTTCATTAATTTTGTAAAATTTATTAGAATCTATATATAAAATGGGGAAAAAGCTAAGCTAATGTCATCGACCTGTCTTCGTCTTGAGATTTGAACTTGTGAAAGTGAAGAAAGCCAAAAGAAAACTTGAAAGAAAAAATTTTCTTTTTTCTTTTCCCTAGTGAAGAATGCATGCCGCCGTCGTTGGATGCCCTTTTTGATTTTTTCTAAATGTCAACGACCTTCAACCTATGCCCATGCCCATATCCATAACCTTAGCTTAGCTTAGCACCAGTAGGATCCGCTGCATTTAGCCAGCCTATAGTTGACATATAAAAATTCTATGCCTTGTCCTTTACCTTCTTGACATTTTAGCTTTAGATCCTCAAGGAGAAGAATTTGTAGTAGTAGTAACGTGAGAAAGCGTTTAATTTGTTATTTATTCCTTTCGCATGTTTGTGGCCCATTTGTCCTCAGCTCTATAGTTTAACGTACCATGAACGATTGTGTCTCCGTTGTCTCTTCTCCAATAGTTGATTGATTTTGGAAATGCTTCTGAATGACACTCTAGGACAATGTTCTGCCCCTCCCCTGCCCCTACCAATTGATTTGGAATCCATATCATTGGAGGAACTACGACAAACAAAACCAAAATTCATTTCATTGGATTTCACCACCAAACCAAAATCTATTATGGTAAAAAAAAACTCCCGGGTTTCCGGGTAGTAGTACGACTAGGAGAATGTCACAAAGTAATTTACAATGGACAATGAGACTGATGCGTCGTGACACAGTTGGTGGGATTCCGTTTGAGGCTATGCAGAGATAGGTTCCCATATGAAGTCGATTCACTTTACTCAAATTGAACACGGGTCCTTCCTTGGATTCAACTGTTTGGCAAGAATCAGAAAAAAACGAACAAATGGATGAGATTAATGGAGAAAGTAAAAAACCAAGCAAGCGACTGAACCTAGACTAACCCAAATTATCCTCAAAAGATATTTTTCCATTGTCTTCTCTTCTCCAAATGATCTTGGGTTGAGGAAATCCTGTCGCAGCACATTGGAGTGTTACGTTCGTCCCTTCTCTCACAACCATGTCTGTGCTTGTGGGGTAATCCAAGATATCAGGTGGAACTAAAAAAATTATAATTACCCATAGAGTTTAGAATGCTCTATGGTTCCCATGCTAAATGACTTCTAACTAACCAACGACTTGTAGATAGCCAGTCTGACTCATCATAGGGTCCGTATTTAATTGGCACATGTAGCCTCCACGATCTGACTCTCTAACATTTTTAATCAACAAATTCCAAGTCCAAGAATCTGTATGAGATAAGTTGATACGATGAGAGCGTGTGATGACGTGGGTGTGAATTGTAAGGATCGTTTGTGTATCAATCCGAACGAATGCCACCTGAAAATACAAATGGTAATAATGCAAATTCAATGCAGTCGTGATAAAATAAGCAAAATATGCCAAAACCTAGGCCTAGGCCTAGAAGACTGTGATCTGAAATTGAATTTGTGGAAGAAGGATGGTGGTGGGGGAAATGAAAGGATGTGATAAATAGATTAAAGAAGGGGAAAGTGAAGAAGTTGTTGATTTGATTCTCTATGGAATTAAAAATCTCTGCAGTCCCTAGTTCTACAGATTAACTTTGTTCTATTCTTGGCTAGGCTCTTGAGGTGTGGTACGGCGTGGCAATGGCAATGGGCGAGTAATTAGAACTCGTCTTTGAAGAACGAAATATTTCTTGTATAACTTTTACAACCCACACCACACTCATAAATCTAAGGACTGAGCTGAGCTGAACTTCAGTCCAAAAGAGTTGTTCATTCATAAATTCAAATATCCATAATTAATTTTTATATTCGTGTACGTACGTACGAGATTTGGTTCTAAATTCAAAGCCAAGTTATATGCTATGCTATATGCCATATGCATTTAGTCATAAGAGCTTTGCTTTGCTTTGCTAAGCACTTAGCCCTCCTTTCTCCACTCAATCATCACAACATGAGGTCCAGTACTCCTTGTTTCCTTTTTCCTGTTGAAATCAATATTTCCTTTCCTTATTGCTGCCGTCTTACCTTGTAGGAACCCAAATTGTCAACAGTACATGTGATGACTCCTTCTCTCCCAACAGGAACTGTCACATTGTTCACGGGACCAACGAATCTCGGCATAGCTACAGAAATAAATATTCAAAAATATATACATGTTAGTAGCATATAGGGGCAAAGTGAGACACTATACTATATATCCAAGATTTAGATCTCTGCGTCTAAAATAGTTTGTAGGATTTATTCCCATATCAATTACACAAAGTGGAATTTCATGGCTCATGTGTTAATTCCATGTGTAGAAAGTGTTGAAGCTCACACACAGTGTAGGCAAAAGACATAGCATAGCATGGCATAGACTTTCTTGCACTTTTCCTTCATGTCATGTCAACTTTGATTTGAGCTTGTGCTTTAGTACGTACGTACGTACATGTTGGATGAAAAGTCATAGTCATAGCCATGCCATACGTGAGATTGAGTGAAAGGAAAGTGGTTGTTGGAGTTGGAATGGAGAAAGTTAATCAGGGAAACGATGGTAGAGCACGCCAAGGCGGCCGCCGTCATCGTTAGAGGAAAACATTCATTCATTTTCAACCCAGTCATAAGGGGGAAAGGAAGGAAAAGCAATGCATTAAGAAGTAAAAGAGTCAAAGAACATGTGTAATGTCATGTCATGCAACTCATATTGATATCCCCTTCACTTTCTACTACTACTACTGAATCAAAACTCAAAAATCTAATGCCTGGCCCGGGTATTTCTTTCCCTGGTAAAAAGCATTGGGATTGAATTGATACTGATAGCCTAGCACTCGCACAGGACAAAGAATTGAAATCAAATTGAGTTGAGACATTTTGTGTTTTATTCGGTTGAGTGAAGCAGAGTCAAATCAAGTGAAGCATGTGAATGCCGAATGCATGCATGAAAAAAAGACATGCAATTCCAATCCACGTCCGTTTCGTTTTTTGACTCCAATTTCCGGCTAACCTCTTCCGAAGAAGAAACAAAACAATAAATTGTTTTTCTTTCCACTTGGCTGGCTATGGCTGACTCACTGACTGATATCCTCAGCAGCAGCGGCAAAATCAAATTCAAAATTCAACTGGCGGGTTTTATTCTATTTTTGTTTTAATCAAATTGAACTGGACTGGACGCTGGGTCCTACATTCACATTTGCATATGTATAAATCGCCATGAGCTGTAGCTACAGGCTATGATATTTTAATCAGAAGAATTGCGGTGCGACATCGTGACAGTCACCAGGGGAAGGGGAAAGCAAAATGGATAATGGACAATTGCCCATTGCCTGGCAATAATCCCTCATTTATTATTAAACTACCCTTGCGTGCTCAGTGACTCAGTTGAGTGGATATCACATGTCATTAATTAGCACGAGAGTGAGTGATTTGTTCGGTTCATAATTGATGAAATGAGATGGGAACTCAAAGTGCTGTGCTGTGCTGTGGTGCTGCCCATGTAATCTCTAATGTAAGGGGTGTGTAATGTGTATGTTGACCAGAGCCAAAGCTAGTTAATCTAAAAATTGTTTCAGGAAAGAGCTGACCGTATGTACTGTATATTACGTAGTTGATTTGCATGAGAAATCCATTTGTGGTTTCTCATTTCACTTTCACTCAATCCAAATTCTGTTTAATTATTCAACAAAAACGGACGTATCTGTATCTGTTCTGCAGTACATTTTCATTTCAACCCTTTTACCCCTTTCAGCTTCAAAATTTGTTCAACTTTACCCCAAAATGAGGCAACGTGAGATATTTTTCTGTATTGTACTTTTTCTATTGATTTATTGGTCGAGTATTATAGTGCATTGCATATGCCCTTGCAGTCGTAAGCAAATATTCACAACACAATACAAATGCTGATGTAGCAAAAATTCAGAATTGCATCGCCTACGTACGTTATGGTACGTGTCAGTCGTAGTCGTGTTTTTCGGGAAGAAAACAAAGTGAAATACAAAGGTAATCGGACATTCGGTCGGACGACTGGGAAGTCAACAATCGTATGTAGCTTTGGCTTTGGCTTTGAAGAAAGAAAGGCCTTTGCCTTGCCTTGCCTTGGCGTGACCTTAGGATATGAACAGAGCACGAAACGAAGAAACCAGTCACATGTTGTCAAGTCATTCGGAAATTTAGACTGACATGCAGAGTGTGAGACTTTTCCGCTCTTCTGAATAATTTCATTAAAGGAATTGCGTGCAGCAGCTTTGTTCTGTTCTTCCTAATGGACGTCACATAATAATTAATAACTTATTTAGTCTCCACTTCACTCAATTCAGATTACTACTAATTTATCCAATTCCACTGGCAAATTACAAATGAAAATGAACCAATTATTATATTGATTGGTTCCAGATCAAGGGTCAGTCTTGCTATTTTTTTAAATTACGCGCCTCTTGGGAACACAAACCCATGCGTGCACATGCGCAAGCAGTTAATAAATTAGCAAGACTAGGCGCGACGCGACAGTGCGTTGCGTTACATGCGAAAAGCCAAAATCTGAGCAGAGACACGGACATGGACATTTAACCCTTTTCTTCTTAATTCCTTTTCCTTTCCTTATCAACTTAGCCCGGCTCGTCCCTACCTAAAGTGTTCATCATAAAATTTGCATTTTTAGTTCCTCTGTCTTTTTAAGCTCCCCATTCAAGAAAACGAAGTCATTTGTACGCTCCTTGACTCCTTGGCTATTGCTATCTTCCCTCGTAAACATTAGAGCCCTTTAACGAGTTGGAACTAAACTACCTTGGCAAAGCATGGCATTGCATGGCTTTAGCGCTAATTAATTACAACATGATCGACGCGACTGAAAAAGGGAGAAAATTCAAGGAAGCAAGAGGAAATCTTAAAGCAAAAGGATTCTTTTCAGGGAGGGTATGCTCATCCAGAACAAATCTTGACTGGATTTTAATAAAACGAACATTCTCTTCGAAAAAATTACATTTATAGTACTTAATATTGATAAAATTGATAGAATCAATAGATTTTTAACAAAAATCTGCGGTAATGACGAGTTTTCTCACAAAATGGCCAAGACAAACCAAAGACAGAAGAAAGTAGTCGTCGTCAAATATTTGCTAATCTGACTGCACCGTCTGTCTGTCCGTCCGCTTGTTTGTTTCTAACCAAGAGTGCAACACACACAAATGAATGTCAACCATGTCAGTCTAGCCGGTCGTAATGTAAACAATAGGAAAGGAAATATTATTAAACTCTAGTCTTGTTTTTCTCCCATCTCAGGTAAAAGCAGCCAAGTCAATAAATATCGACATCCCGATTGTTGGCAGACACAAGGTGTAGTAAGGGCCCGGAAATCCGAATACTTGCATAGCATTGCCTATCAGTTTAGAGGCAAGCAAGAGAGAATCTTCGTCCGTAAGGACCTACGATATTTCCTTTGTTATGCTAATGGAGTACAAAGGAAATCCTGAACCGTCTGAACCAGACTTTCACCCTAAGGCCAAGCACGTAGCGTACCGTACTGTATGGTTAGGTTAACCAACCAAATTCACATTAAACACAAATAATGAGTTTTCTTTTATAATTATGGGAAACAAAGGAAGGATTAGATCTACCCTGCAGGCAGGTACAGGTCCAAGTCCAACTCCGCCATTTCCGTCCACAACAAACAGGAAATCTAAATTTGATCGATTTTTGATTCAAAAAAAGTCAACCCCACCTGAATCTTTCGTATTAGATCCGCCAGCCAGGCTAAAAAAGTCTTTGAACATGTTAATAGTTAGAGGTGTGAAAAAAAAACCTAATTTGCAAAGTTTGTGTTTAATCCTCTAAAGATCCACGTTGTAATTTACACTCATTTACAGGAGGGAAGGACCCATGTTCTAGCCAAATAAAAAGTTTTGTAATCCTCTCGTGGAAAATTAGGCCTAGGACATAGGAGCACGGCTAGCTTAAAACACGATTTAGTTCCCTCATTTGTTAGCCACCAGTGCAATGCAATGCAAGTGCTTCTACGTGTCTAGAGTTTCAAAATACTAGAATAGAAAACCGGCCATTCTCTAATGTAGTCAGTCAGTCAGTCCTCTAATCTCCGTATAAATACAAATTTACTTCCTTATCTTAATTAATAGTTATACATATATACGTGTATACCAACTACCCGGGTTTTGTCTTCTTGGAAGCCAAGATGTTGAGGCGATAAATGTTGCCTGCCCTAGTAAATGATCTTCTCATTAAATTACTACACTAGCTGAATAAAAAAATATTCTCACGTTTCGATGAACTTAATTAAGGCAAAACAAAGTTATGAGACGAGCGTAGCGTAGGTGTTGAAACTAAAACTAGAACAGCACATATATATTTTTAGCTACTAGGATTTTCTCTCTTGTCTTTTTCTTCTTCTGTTGTAATTTGTAAAGGAAAAGTAAATCTTGGAGAAAGTTTGTTCTGCTCTGCAGCTGCTGAAGTGCAGTTGCTTAGGACTAGACTGAACAAAAGAGTAAGTAATTATTTGCTCAAGTGTTTAGTCAGGCAAAACATTCTATCCAACTCCTTCCCTCTTGTCACTTTTCGATGACTCTTCTTCACTTCAACAAACTTTCACATCACACCTCCTGTCCTGTGCTTTCCTGTTCTACTTTCTTTAAATATACGCGTAATAGAAAAATCCACTAGGAAGAAACTCTAATTTGAAACTAAATATCTCTAATCTGGCATCCAGGGTACAAAAATTAGTATATTTTTGTTCTAATATCGGATAAAAGGAAATTTTGGTCAAACTAATAGCTACAGATTACGTGGGGCATTGGGTACGACGAGGAGGGGTTCTAGACGTACATTTCTTCCCATACGAGATTAAGATTGATAGTAAAAGTTGGATATTGTATTGGGTACTCTGTACAGTAGCCAAATGCCAAGTGCCAAGTCAAGTCTGATTTGAGAAGGCAATGCAATACCCGATTTCCCCTCGATTCCATCCCCATCCCCATAATGTATTTTATTATTGTTGTCCATCGTCATCGTCGTGGTCTGGTGGGATATAAACTGCCGTACAGCACAAGCACAGTACATGTTAATTCGATGATTCCTACTTTCCCTTCTTAGAGGGGTGAGCAAACTAAGGGAATAAAATCAAAATCTAAAATGGATTTGTGGTGTACTGTACAATGTCTGACTGACTCATTCTCGTCCATTAGGGAATCAATTGACGCTTTTGACTACTAGTTTTCCACCCATTAAGGGTTAGCCAAAGCCATAGCCGCAATATTCTGATGATATGGATTGATGCGACCCTTGTGGTAGGACCAAGTGATAAGTCATTCTTCAACTCATTAGAATTGACAGGTGAAGGTAAGAAGGGGTGCTAAGGCTAGGGCAGCTAATGCTAAGGCTCCAGTGTTTTCTCTTCTTCTCACTTTCATTTCCCCGACCTTTCACCCTTGGGAGCTCATTTAGGAGAAAGCCCATGCAATGCAATGCCATTCAGTCCTCCTCCATTACTTTAGCCTTCTTTTTATTTTTATTCGATATGTCAGATTGTGAGGGTAGGAGCAAGGCAAGGCAATGCAAGGCAGATATGGAAATGTTCCTTAGGGGAATCAATTCAATTGACCGTAAAAATCTCTTCTCAACTTTTTTCTTCCGGCAATGGCAGTAGAAATAAAAACTCCAGCTTGGTTTTGCACCTTTTCCTTGAGTTGAGTTGAGGCGAGTGTTTAGATGAACAACCTCATTTTTCTCACGTCCATCCAATTCCAATTCCAATCTAACCAACCAACTAAACTAAAAAAATTCAACTCATTCATAAATAAGTGCATGGCACGCAGCACAGTTCTGTCTCATTGCATTAGCGAAAAATCAAAAACAAATAGGAAAATCCAGAATTTCTAATGTTTATAGCAGGTCAGCCAGATTTTTTCAGGGTATTTGCCATATATGGCCAAAAATAACAAGATTTTACTCATCTGTCATGTAATTTTGTAAAATAGAAAAAGCTAACAAATTCGTTGTAGCTTAAGCTANATGTAATTTTGTAAAATAGAAAAAGCTAACAAATTCGTAGTAGCTTAAGCTAGAGAAGCTGAAACCTCATTTGTTTTTTTGACAAGAGGTTGAAGAATGGAGTCGTAGTCAAGTCAAGTCAAGTCAAGTTTGTGGTGGACAGGACAGAAGGTGGGTCGTAGTCCTGGAGAAAATGACTATCTCCGTGGTGTGAAGACATGAAGTTGAGAATGAATTCCCTGAAGGAAGATTTCAGCAAGGCATAGGACACAGCATACCTCTCAATTCACTCAGTCTACCCTGGCGGCCTAGCCGAGTGGATGTCATGTCATGGAAATGTGAGTCGTAAAAAGAACGTAGTTGAGTTTCCGAAACGACGTGCAAAAGAAAATGTCCCATTTCTGAATTTGCCACTGAGGAAAAGAGAAAAGCCCAAAGGGTCATCCAAATTCTTTCTTTCTCTCTGTCACAATAAATCTCACCTCGCACAGCCATAGCTAAAGCCAACAACTTCATTTCCACGAAACGGACAGTCTAGCTCTAGACTCCAATTTTCTTTGCAGTTTACACACACGCTACGCTACTACGCTTCCAGGTCAGGTCATTCAAATTATTTGGTTGGAAAAGACAAGCAAAGTAGGCGGGAAGGTTCAAAGAAATCCAGACCAAGCCGGATATTGAAGAACAGAACTGAAACTATGCATGATTTCGGTTCATTTCATTTCTCCATAATGACGAGACGAACAACATGTAAGAAATCCAGACCAAACCGGATATTGAAGAACTGGAACTATGCATGATTTCGGTTCATTTCATTTCTCCATAATGACGAGACGAACAACATGAGCTTGGGCGTAGGTAGGCCAGGCCTGACAAGGGAAATTCTAATGCTGCTAATATTTAGATACTAAATAGGTAGAACCTTGTATACGTATTTTCAAAAATGTCTTGGGACCTTCCCTTGTGGAAGTAGCATCATTAAATGTTGTTCGGACTCTTGGGCTTGGGCTTGTGCCTGGTTTTGTTTTCTTCCTCAGGTAAATGTGCATAGAAATCTGATTGATCGGAGAAAAGCCGACCCGGGTAGTATGTTACCCGGCTCGCCTGCCTGCCTGCCGGGTTTCATTCCAATGACAAGAAAATGTCGTGTCGTTCTCTCCTATTATTCTCAAAGTTTTTGCATTTGCATTGCATTGCTTTGCTTTGGTTGAAAAAAAGGGGAAGAAGAAAAGAAAAAAGAAAAGGTTGGGTTTGAGCACATTAGCTGAACTGCATGGCATGGCATGGCATGGCATGGGTAATAATGCCCGTACCCGTACCCGGCAATGCAATATACAAATGATAGGTTTGGCTGCTAGTGCTAGACCAGGGAGACAGAAATAAATTGCATGCTCAACACAAATGTTCATCTTACGTGTTTTCAAAGGGCTCTGATTTCTTTTTATGAATTCATTACTCTTAGGCATGACTTTTTCCACGGTGGCTGCCCTGCCTTGCTTTGGCAAACGAGCCTTTCACCGATTACGTCCTCCGGACTAGGAGAGTGCCCCTCAATAAAATAAAATATTCAACAAAATTTCCCTAATGCTCTAATAACTGGGCTCATATATGAAGAGATAAACTAACTTAACCAGCTCAAAGACTTTAGACCTCCAATGAACTCAGGTAGTTTTATATGGGGGGTAATAAAGAGTGATTTTAACAATAACGACATGACTACTACGTACGTACGTACAAAGATTCATATCTACTCCTACTGCTACTGGCCATTGGGCATTGGGCGTTTGTTCGTTCGTTCGCGTAAACGCTCCATTAAAATCCGGGCAGGACGAAGACGGGTTAATGTGGGAGCAAGACATATGCTGCTCTGAGTAAAAATACAAGGCATAGAGGCAATAATACAATTTGATTCAAATAGCTTTCCTAAAAAATAGGCTTGAGCTGTAGTTCATTTATGACATGTACTAAACAGTTTAGAAAGTAAAGGCAGGAGGATTGCCCAAAATAAAAATTAAAATAATAACTTGACTTGGATTTGCTTTCTTTTGAGAAATCTTGCCGGACTTGGCCTCTATATAATTTGTGCCATGCCATGCCCTGCCCTGTGGATTTACGAGTCAAGTAAATCCGAGAAAGTCAAGCCAAGCCATTGGGTTCATTAAATGAGGGGTTTTGGTTTCCCTTGGTTTGATGCTGTGTCGTGTCAAACAGTGACTGTGAATGTGACTGCGTGCGAGGACACCTATAAAATTCTTTTATTACTGGAGAAAATTGTTCTTTCATTTCATTCGGCCGGTTGATGTTTTCCAGCTATGCGTAGGCGAAAGCCATAGGCTTAGATTTAGGATATTTGGTTGGATTTGAGGGATCAAAGTAGATAGCAGAAGATAGAATTTGAAATCTCAGTCAGTGCTGTGCTGTGGTTTTCATAAATGCTTTTTTATACATTACATGATAAAAAACTCAACTTTCACCCTGGTTCTTTCCCTTGTCAATTTTTCCCTTTGTCTTATGCCGCCAGAAGGCAAGGTGTTTTTCAGCTATGCGTAGGCGAAAGCCATAGGCTTAGATTTAGGATATTTGGTTGGATTTGAGGGATCAAAGTAGATAGCAGAAGATAGAATTTGAAATCTCAGTGCTGTGCTGTGGTTTCCATAAATGCTTTACATGATAAAAAAACTCAACTTTCACCCTGGTTCTTTCCCTTGTCAATTTTTCCCTTTGTCTTATGCCGCCAGAAGGCAAGGTCGTCCAAATTAATATACAAAATTCCTAAAGTCTCAATAATCGATCGATCAACGAACGAACGAACGCTTGTATCTCAGGAAGGATCAGGTTTTCTATTCCAATTATGAGGCGAACCAAACTAATGAAATCTGGTTCTGGAGGTTTAGATTACAAAATCCTACCTTATCTCTCTATGTTTTTGCATATATGCATGCTTAGCCCTAATTGCCATTACCTTAGGTGAAATTTGACCCAAGAAGGAAGTCTATTTGAGATTTTATCCAATCATTTAATATTTAATACCCTTGTGCATGTCCTGTCCTGTCGAAAATCTACATCTCTATGGAAAGAAGGAAAGAATTTGAGAATTCAAGCGTTTCCATAAAATTCTTCACTTTCTTCCTTCCTCCTTCTCACATTTTATATTCTCAAAATATGTTTTTTACCCCCATCGTAAAAAATAAACATGTTTCCCCCAAACTCATTTTTCAGACTCAATTTTTACAAGGCGTTTCGTCTCTCATAAAATAAAATAAAATGACATGACACGGGCGAAGAAGACAATGTTGGTTTATAGCATGAGCACGAGCATACACAAGAAAAAAAGTCCCGGCTTTCTGCCGCTCGAGAATTTATAACACATAAAAAATAGCCTATTGCTATTGCTTATGCTCCCACGCAAACCTAGAATATCCGTCTAGTAAAAGTGTGCGAAAACTCTCTAATGACAAAATATTGAGCGAATTTCCTGATTAAAATTGAAAAAAGACTTTTCCATTATTTTTGTTTTTAAACTTTGGCGGAAGTCAGGATCCAAAATTGAGTTTTCTCATTTGACGCGTAATTAAGGGAAAGGAAGAGATGTGAAAACTAAGGGCAACTTTCACTTTTCACCTTGACTTCGCCTTGGCTTCGACCAATTAAAATGACAAGAGTGCAGGAAGTGCAAAAAAGCAATTAATTTTATCTGAAGGCATTGAAGGAAGAAAGCAAGCAGGACAGGACAATGGCCAATGCCTGCCAATGCATCGTCTCCTCTCAAGTGTCAAAAGATTTTCTTCCTCCTCAAAGCTGAGGCAAAAGCTGTTTGCACTTTAGTTTTTATTTGTTGTATATGTGAAAGTGCCTTTCCTTCACACCTGATGATGTGATTCGTGCTCAAAGTCTAACTCAAATGGATGAACTGTCGGTGGACGACGGCAAACAACAAAAAGACCGACTATGGCCAACCTCCCCCAGAGCTAGAGCAATGAACCTGGACCAGTCTTTATGATAAATTATCATTATTCTCAGACCCTTGTGTGCGCAGACAATGAACTTCCCAATATTACGAGAAGGCCAAACTCAATCATCACCAAAAAATACATTTTCACCATGTTAGGTAAGAAAAACCCGGGTTTTTGGGGTGACATGAGATAAAATCGGGGTAAACTGAGACTAGATTTAATTAAGTACTACTAATTATGATGTTTTCTCACATTAGTCATATGCAGTGGAGTGAATTGGAGTAGAGTACATTAATTTGGAAACAAAACGAGGGTTATTAGTTGAAAGGGGTGGAGTTTTATGTTTGTTATGGGAATTGAGCTTGTGGAGGCAGGTGAGTTGTTTGTCTTGTCCTCACACTGCAAACTACAAACTACAAACCTGTACAGTACAGTACAGCACAACATATTTATGGAGCCTTCTCCTTTCCTACACCCCCCAAGGTGTTTATCTTTCTCCACTTGGAAAAATTTAAATTCCTCCCTTGTGCCACATTAGCTCGTCTTTCTTCCACAAATCATTCCCACTAAACTTTCTCTAGCGAGTAGTCCTAAGTGAATCCTTTCCTTTCTCTCTTGCTTGAGTTGAGCTCCTTCAGAATTTATGTGGGGGATGAAGTCCATTTCATTCCATGTTTTGATTGTAATTTCACTTTCACCAGTTTCTTATTGTAGAAATGAAGAAAATAAAAGGAAAGGCCTTCCTAGTAGCCTCAGGGTTGTAAGAACAGACGAAGACTCAGATTTGACGAAAGAGAAATGAGAGAAAGAACAACTGACATAAATCCCATGTATCCACTTTCTTCCTATTTCCTTCGGCTTCATTTTTCTCTCTTCATTTCACATTCCATAAAGATAACCTGGGCTTTAGACTAGGCCAGGCCAGGTGAGTGAATTCACTCAAGAGCAAGAAGAATGAAGAAGAAATAGAAGCACTTGGCCCTCAGGCTGCCAACCAGGCAGGCAGAGTCCCTCAGTTATCTCTCTCTTCTTTAATTCCATCAACATTTTTCATAATTTTACAACACATTACATTAGGAACTAAAGTAAAGCAACGAAGCAGCAAAGCATAATGTTTCCGGCAAGGCAGTTTTTGTTTCTTGAAGCGCTTAGCGCTTGGATTCAAATTTCATGGACTTGAAACTCTAGCCCTGTTTTGCTTTGCCGTGAGGAAGGATGAATCTGAATCTCAGCATAGCATAGGAGATCCAACTCATTTCTTTTATTGGAGGGCTTGAGTTTAATGGAAATGAACTATAGCTACTCGCACTACGCGTCGCAACATTAACTTTTTGTATTTTTGCAGTGCATTGCACAACCATTAGCTTTTGTTATTACTTTTTGTGCAGAGACTAGAACTGGAAGGAATTCATCAGATTTCGTATGGGGAGGGTTAGAATTTCTACTAGATAATTCAATTCAACTAATTTAAGTTCATTTTTGGCCATAAATTAAAAATTTACAATAATATCTAGAAAAAAATGTCTGGTTGCATCAGAAATTCAAAAAATAAGATTAGAAATCCAAAATTTAGATGGTGAACCCCCTCTGAAGATATTTTCTCAATTTTGCCCAAGTCTTAAAGAAGGAAGGAAGGA